>QJNY01000436.1:0-69739 GCA_004155945.1 Monosporascus sp. mg162 | reverse complement strand
CCGACACGCCCTGCCACACGCCCTGCCACACGCCCCGCGAAACGCCCCGCAAGGCCCCCCAACGCGCCCCGCACGGGCCACCCAACATGCCCCTCAACCCGACCACAACACGTCTACAACACGTCCCCCGACGTATTTTCTAACGTATATCTTCAACGATCGAACCGGACAGGAAATGCTCGCGTATATGGGTTAAGAATTCGGTTAGTAATCGCTTTCTCGTCGGTCGGCTTCTGCCTTTGCGAAATGGGGGTAATATTAGCTTGGACGCGTTGGGGGCTGGTCGGTCGCGGGCGGGTTGGGAGGCAGGAATCGCAACATGGCGTCCGCAACAAGCCTTGATATAATGTGCACACTTAAAAAGAAGCTGGAGATACAGTTAGCAAAGAAGTATTCGATTGATTTGGCTTGATTTAAGGTGTTGTGGTTAAGTAAATTGAGTGTATTGTTAATCGTGCCAAAAAAGTGTACAGCTCGCTTGTGTGGTACGTTAACGGAAAATGTTTTCGATAAATTTTCCTTCCTGCTTATAATAAGCGCTTAATTTATATATGTTCGAAGGTATTAACTTAAGCTTTTATCTTTGTACAAATCGGGTCTACTTAGTTTCCGAACACCTTAAAATATTACGAAAAATATTTATAACACCACAACGCCTTAATGAAAATAAGTACAAAAATAAACCAATATATATTGATATGAGCCGATCTAGATTAGGCCGTTAACATCCTAATTTCTTTAAGAATTCCTGGTTAAAATTACACTTAATTGTTAAAATATTCGTATACCGAAAGAAAAATAGAAAACATTATTTATCTCCATTGTATATAAAGAAAGCAATAACATTACCTTAAATGTGATTCAAAGTTATATGAGATATGAAAGTTTCGGTTGAATGAAACGTAATTCAATATTTCTAATATTTATTCAAAATCCGAGTATATAATAGTGACTTTTTATAAAGATTGATTATAACTTAACGAAATCTTTATAAAACTTTATCAAACTTATCATATGGTTTTACACAAATATAAAGTATTATCTTATAAAATTACGCGGCTATAACCCTGAAATTTAAAAAGATTAATATTTTTACACATTATTTTAAAGTTTATAGCAAAAATCTATATTAGACGATTAAAATAAAAATACAAATAAATTTATCATGCATTTCCATTATATATTTGAATAACGATATAAATTTTCATGTTACCAGTTTATATTAGTAATAATAGTATACGGTTATTTGGTTATGAATATATATATTTCTCAAAGAAACTTTTAAAATCTTATAAGTATTATTTTGTCACAAATTTCTCATTTCTCGTTTAAGTATATATGTCATTATATATATATATATATATTTAGCATTGTATATAACTTATTAATGTTATATTTTGAATTTTTAAATATCTTTGTGGGATTAAATTTGCTGTTCGGAAATTAAGTAGACCCGATTTGTACCATTAAAGTGGTAATACGGACGGTTTACTATCCGCGCAGCTTATACCTTGCTTACTTGCTTTCCGTGCCTTAACCCTATTACCGAGCTTAAGCGTCCTGCATTAAACCTGGCCTTCCAGTTCGACGTACGGCATATAACTCCGGAATTAGAGATTTTATCGATGCCTTCGCGTTTCTTAGAAACGGCGCTTATAGCTGCTTTTTCTTTTAAAACTGCGGCAGTTCGAATAATAACAGCCAATAAGGCAACAGAACGCGGCGGGATGGAATCGGGCGTCGGATAAGGAGCGAAATAAGCATTCGTATAAAGTTAATCAAGTTCGTACGAATTAAATTCCTCAAAAGTTTCTTTTACCTTGTCCGAATTTATTAAGTTTTCGTTTTTAACGACGTTACCCAAGCCTACCTTTAATGGTTGCGTTATTTCTTTATTTTCCTCGTAAACCGTAAATCTAAATTCGAGGCGTAAACCCCTTAGGTATTCGATTTTATTAAGTAAATAACGTAGTTCGTTCTCGGTTACCTTAAGAAGGTCGTCCTTAAGGTCGTCCAAGTTACCGCTAAAGGTATTCTTTTCATCGAAGATAACGTCGTAAATCGTTACTACCTTATTCGTTAAGAGATTTTATATGCGGTAAATATTTAATAATTAATATTTTACAAGGTAACCAATTTAAGCTTTTAGGTCGAGCTTTCGTTTTTTATTCTGTTTACGTTGTACGCCTTTTGGTAGGGCGTAAGCTTTGCAATTATAAATTCGAAGATAACTTAAATAAAGTTTTCTGTCGGTAACTATCGTTTTTTCTCTGTATATTTAGTAAATGTAAAAGCGTTTATATAGCGTAAGCCAGTTAAATATGTATTTAAGGGTCCGGTTATATAAGTAAATTGCAACGCGGTAAATCTTTACCTATAGGAAATATGGCAGTTTTGCTCTTTTTCGTATATAGATCGCTTTTGTTTTAATTATACCCCCCGAGCGTTCGGCGCCTCCGTTCTGTGCTTGCGTATCAAATGCCGAAAGTTCGATTCGAACGTTTCTTTTCAGATATAAGTAATTTCGGACTTGGTTCTTTTTGCCGTACAGCTCGTTATCGTATTTTATAACTTCTGTTTTATAGTTGTAGCTTTCGAGGACTGCGAATACTTGGTCCAGGATTATTATAATTGTTTCGGCTGTTTTATTGCTAAAGTACCAGTTCTAGATATAGCCTAAAAAACGATTAATTACAAACATAACGCTGTTAGTACGGTTGCCATCTTCGTTCAGGTCTTGAAAATCAATGGCTAATCGTACTCCTAGCTTTACGGATGGGCTTTTGCGAACTCTGCGGTTTAAGCGCTTCGCTTTTCCGCATCCGCATGCGTTATATTTAACGGTAGTGATCTCGTTTTCCTTACGGCGTTTTTGGCCAAGGTCCTTAATCTTTACCCCCGAATATGGCCTACGAAATAGTTAAAAGCTTTTAGACTTGAATAAACAAGCCTTAAGTGCCATCGTCGAGTATCAGCTGTATTCGAAAGTCGTTCTGTCCATAAGTTGAATTTCTTTCGTCGGATAAAAAACGCTCTTCGAGTTAGCTGTAAAGGCAGGTATTCGATTACTGTTTAATCGTGCTTTTCGGTTAGTTGTGCAATAATCGAATTATTTTTCCGTCGTAAGTAGTTGTTGGTTCTCTTATGGTCCTACCAAAGGCTTTGTTTTTCAGCAGACGTAATAATACCAGGTTACATGCGAATTTTTCGCAGTACGTTATATTATATAAGCGCATTAATCGAAAGCTATCTGGGCCGTCGAAACGGATATTTATTTGTCCGTATCCGAGGATCGGGATTACTGTATCTCCAGCGTATATATAGTTACCTAGAAGTGCTGATCTGAAATTCAAGAATCTGCTGATCTGGTTAAAAATATACAGGGTAATCCTTAAATCGAAAATGGAAAAGTTCTTTAACAGGTACGTGGCTGCTCCAAACGTTACGTAAAATATCAGGAATACAGCCTTAATAGTATCTATCCGTCGTCCTAATTAATCGAACTTTTTAAGTAGCGCCTTAAGATTTAATCTTTTGATTTCTTCTGCTAAACCTGCCACCGTATTAATACGTTTTTTAACCAGTCGTATCGAGGTTTTATACGGTTCCTAATCTTCCGGTACTTTATTTTTAAAAACGAACCAGCAGGCTGGTAATTCGTAGAAGCCTAGGTATGCCGAGCAGGTAGGTCCAGTAAGGTTCTCGTCGGTAACAGCGCGCTTTCGCTTTGATTTTATTGGCTTACCGCCCCGACCTCGACCTTTGCCTCTGCCGGATCCTCGGGCTCCTTTTGTAAAAGTATTAGTTGGCTGATTTTGTGGTTTGTTGTTATCTAATAGACTATTATTTACTTCGGGGTTTAGATCGTTTGTATTTCCGAAAGTAACTGCGAACGCATTTCGAGTAACTCGTATACGAGTTCCTTTAGATTGTAAGAAAGCATAATCCCTAAGTTGCGCTGTTATTTCGCGGTATTTTAAAGTACTAGAATTAATTTATTCCCGATAGGTTATTTTGAAGCTTGTAATCCAGTTGCCAAGGACTTCGTTAAAAGCTTTTTCCAAGTCATTTGCCAGATTTTGTACATCATTAGCTTCTTTAACATCTTTATCTTGTACGTTCGATACAGCTGTTTTCTATTATGTTACCCATGCTCCGAAGTCCTTTAAAAGCTTAGTAAATGGCTTAGTAGCTGCTCGGTATTTTCTTGTCGCTTCCGGCTTTAATCTTTCTTGGTAAATAATGCCGGTTTCCTTTAAATCGCTATACCATTCGTCTAGGATCCTTGTTAGCTTGCAAATCGTAAATCGGTAATTAAAGGATATCGAAAACAGGACCTAATTCGTTAATTCCTTAACACTTTTCCGGTGATCCTTGTATTTTTTATTTTCGTATACGTATATGGCCTAATCCGTATTATAACTAAGTTTGCTCTCTGTAATCATCTTTGCTACGGAACGAAGTCTTCCGCCAATTTCCACTTGTACAGCGGAGCTTGATGCGACGGTTATACTGTCGGTCGTAATCTCGGTCGAGATATTTCGAGTAATTCGCGGAATGGCTTTTTTCGGATAATCCTCGAAGGCTAGCTTCGTCGGTTGAATAGGCCATAGTGGTTTCTAATCCGGGTCGATATAGTCCCATAGATCTAGGGCTATTGCTTTGGTTTGGAATTCGTTATCCCACTGCTTTCAATGTTCCGGAGCTGAATAGATCGTCTTTTCTTCAGTAGCTTTAGTCATTATAACTGAAGGTCGATTGCTGTTATAATCGCGATATCGGTATCAAATAAAACTGAGACTCTTAATTGTCAGACACAAGCGTGTATTCAGTATTAGGAGCAGAACTGGTGTTGTAGTTGTATTGATGATGGAGTTCTTAGACCGTGTCGGTCGGGGCTTATACTTGTGGATGTGGCGAGTGTAGTCCCCATCCTAAGCCACAGTTAATCTCCGTGGCGTTCTATCTTAGAACCCCTGATATCAACAGTTATCTGACAGTATCTTACATAGGGCTACTCGTAACACGTAAAAAATCTTAAGTTAACAGCTGTAATATTTTACTATTATTTTATCATCATTATTATTAGCTAAGTAATCCTTAACAAATAATGCCCATTATCCAAATTAAAAACTAATTTTCCTTATTATCTTATTTATTTACCCACTTAAAGGGAAACATATAAAAAAAAGTACGAAATAAAGATAATATTTGACGTTAAACTTAATAAATATGCCCATACCGGCAAAAGAAAAGCTCGAAAGCATACGAAAAGTATACGCCTTTATCGCCAAATATCCTGATAATCGGCACCTTTTACGAAAGTATTAAAAAACCATCGAATTCCTTAAAAAAGGAACTTATTTTAGCGTTGCCTTTAACAACCCCTACGGTATAATAATTACTAACGCATTACATTCGATAACCTTTCCAATTTATTAAGAGAAAACCGACAAATTATTCGACTAGCAATTTAAAACTGCTTATACATATTTTAAATCTTTCTGCGGAAAAAACGTCGAGCTCGACGACTTCCTTTTTAAAGGAAAAATATCCAAGCAGTTAAACCTTCCAGAAAATCTGATAAAGTTAGTACCTATATCGCCAACAGAAAAACGGGGTTAACCAAACCTTCCTGAAATTTTAATAAAACCAATACCTATATTAACAAATAAGTTAAAATTTTAGGAATTCCAGACCGCAGAAAATACCCCGGTTAGAGCAACCTCTAAGTAAAAGGGTATGTTAGCCCTTTCGCTAGGAAACTCCGGGCTATCGGTTTAGGGCATAAATTAGGACGGCCTTTTAAACCTGTCCGAATTTTCGAATAGGAACGACGGTATAATGCAAGCCTTAGCTTTTTTATTTATGTCAGACACAAGCGTGTATTCAGTATTGGGGTCAGAGCTGGTGTTGTTGTATTTATCTTGGAGTCCTTGAACTGTGTCGGTCGAGGCTTATACTTGTGGACGTGGCTAGTGTAGTCTCCACTCTAAGCCACAGGTAATCTCCGTGGCGTTCTATCTTAGAATCTCTAATATCAACAGTTATCCGACAATTTAAGGAAGTAGAGAAGTTTCGCGTTAGTTAGGGCGTAACGCCCGTTACGCGCAACCAAACCTTAATTAAGAGAATTATAAAGTTATACCAGCTTCGCGTAATAGACGCTGGATTGTTTTGGCCAGACGCCGAAAAAATTAAGCATAACGGTTCAGTTATTTCTTATGACTAAAAGCAGATGTATTATCGCAATATGCATTTATGGGCCAAAAAAAATAAAAGAATAAGCCGATATAAATAACCGAAAATCCGCCATTTTTAAAGAAGCTTAGACCTTATTTCGTAACGACGAATTGGCCTGGTGGAAGTAATAGCTTTCCGAGCTTAACAAAAGCCGCTTTCGGTTAAGGCTAACGACTTTTTGGACGCTATATTAAAGCAGTTCGGGATTAAGCTAAAGAAAGTCTAAAAATGGCTAACCAAAAACCGGTATACCTTTAAAGATAACAAATAAAGGAAGCCGGTTAAAGCTTACGTTATAAAGTTATTTAGGTACGTTAAATTATAGGGTAATTTAACCGATTTTTAATTACTTACCCGCCTGTACCAAAATTTACATCCGACTTTTTAGGTACTGTACCTTCGATTAAAAAAAATAAACAGTATTATAGCGTATCTGGACAAGGTCGACGACAAAGCCAAGGCCAAGGAAGCAAAATTGAACGATTCGTCGAAACCAACCTTTACCTGATAAAGCGATTTATATAATAATATAAACAGTTTGGATAATACGGTTTATTGGACGAATAATAACCGTAACAGCCGCCGGTTCTAACGTTAAAAATCGCTATAACGTAATCGAGAGATACCCAGATTTCTTCCTTTTAATTCGAGTTCCCGTAGTTATTCCGGAAACTGCTGAAAACAGGGACAACGACGCGAAAAATCGCGTTTTCGTTAGCATTCCGAACGCGAGGAACGTTCGAGTTATCCGGATTGCGAAAATTACTAACGCCGTTTTGGACGATACCGAAAGTTCGGTTAAAAGAACCCGACGTTAGGATGGAACTTATGCATTTATTAACGAAAAAACCGTATAGAAATACGAAAGAAACGCCGAGGATTACTAATCCATTTCATAGGCTAACGGTTATTATTATTTTAGCAAGGGCAAAGCTAAATTAAAGCTTAGTTATGAAGAAAGTTAGATATATATTAAGAATAACGTTATTGATAATACGGATTTCGTATATCCCGAAAAACCCGACGAAACACTAATTATTAAAGATACCGATAAAAAACCGAGTTATCTGTACTAACGATGCGATACGTGATACGATACGGTTAACCTTTTTTGCCGGCTATATATAAAAGGGATGCATACTTAAAGGACAAGCAGTATTAAAGATTGTACGAGCGGTAGATTTTTCGAAGCCCGCTTTAAAAGCTGCTAGCATTAACGGGATAGTATATCTCGTTTTAAATAACGAGTAGGTAGTTAAAGTTAATCCGAACCCGGCATCAAGAAATTATATATAACGAAAAACGTCGGAATCTAAAGGTAAGCGTTAAGGCTAACATTAATGCGCAACTTATGGACGTTTGTATGGATACGGGAAGCTCGTCGATTTTCGTCGACCGAGAATGGGTAACTTTATGGGTTAAAAATCCGAAGTTTTATAAATGTAACCTTATTTACGTTAAAGATATTAATTTGCGAACTTTTATTAATACTTAGATAAAATTCGATTTTTATATAAAAGGCTAAGTTAGAGATATATAAATTAACGGTTATTTTTTAATTAGGATAAACGTAATCGATAGCTTCGGGCTAAAGATGTTGCTAATTACCGAATTTTTAATTTAATATGGAGTTAAGATCGATTTTGTTTAAAAACGCTATATTTTTCGATTAATTTTTAATATAAAGATAAAAGGGGAAACCGTTAAAACGGTAACTTTAAAATTAATACGGCGAAAGGTTACAGCGGTTTATACGGTGGTTATTTTTGCGATAATTATAACGTTTATTAACGTAAATTACGTTAATTTGCCTAAGTTAACAGATAAGAAAAATCGGATAGTTTAGCCGGTATATATATTAGCGGACTATCCGGAGGCGTTTAATTTTACTTTCGATAGGTTTAGCCCAAAGAAAGTTATCCTTTATAATATTAAGGTTTAGCCTTTAGTAATTAAAAAGAACGAAAAGATTGGTATTATATATAACTATATAGGTAACAAGAAAACTTAGTTAAGTAACTAGTACGATATTAAGCAATATTGGGAAACCGGTTTAACCCGAAAGGAATAGGTTAATATGGTCTAAAAAGCTTATATTTTCGTTATAAAAAGTATAAAAGGCGCGAAAACGGACGAATGCTTAAGCGCCGATTTTTACACCCCGTTATACCGTATAACGAAACTAACGGACGTCTTATTTATTAAATCCAAAAACGGCGCGGTTATCGCAAATAACGACCCGGTAATTAGCGACAAGATACGCCGCCTAATCGACAGCTACGACGTTTTTCGGGATAAGAGCATAATATTAATACCCGAAGAATATAAAATGCGTATCGACCTTGTCGACGGATAGCAGGACAACTTAAACCGGTTAAATTGTACCCGATAAGCGTTAAAAATCGCTAAATCCTCGACAAGAAATACGACGATTTATACAAAAAAGGGAAAATTGTTTTTTTTAAAACGAACTTATACCCATAACAGTTCTAGTTTTCGTCGTATAGAAAAAATTAAACATTAGACATAAAAAAAGGCGCGTAATAGCCGATCTTAAACCGTTTAATAAGATAACTATTTTTAATGTTTATCCTTTGCCCGATTAAGATAATATTATAGATAACATAACTAGTAAAATATGGTTTAGTTTATTCGATATATTTAATTTTTACCTTTAGCTGTTAATACGAACGGAATACCGGAACCGTATAGTAATTATTAATCCCGAAAACTGGAAAGTTTTAACGTGGTTTTAATAGGCTTTCGTAACGCTCTTACTTTTAGTTAAAGGTTTATAAACAAACTGTTTTTTTGCATATAAGCGCTTTGTACGTGCATATATTAACGATATTATCGTTTTTAGTACTAGTACCGAAAAATATATGGAGTACTTACGTATTATATTAAATATACTTAATAAAACGCGGGTTTATATTAACGCAGAAAAGCTTTTCGTCGGCTTCCTAGCAATCCGCTTACGAAGTTACAACGTTAATAAAAACGGAATTTCCAAGATTAATAACCGCATAAACGCGTTTAAAAAGCTCGTTTTTCCTAATACGTTTAACGTTTTGGAAATTTATTTAGGTATAACAACCTGGTTACGCAAAGAAATTGCGTAGTATAGCGTTAAAGCAGCACCTTTCGAATAACGAAAAACGAAGCTGCTAGTAAAATTTAAAGAATCGGAAACTTTACTTACTAAAGTGTCGAAATAAGCAAAACAAATACATATTTTTAAAATCGAATTCGTGCCGACGAACGAAGAAAAAAAAGGTATGGGATTAGCTTTAATATTACTTATGTACTTAATACGTTACGTATTACTACCAGAAAAATATGCTTTTCTTTTTTAAAGTAAACGCCTGTAAAAAGGCTTATAATATTATGGTTTTTTAATTAATTGACGAATAGGACGGTTAAGCTATTCCCGGCAAGGATATACCTAAAACCGAAATTAAATTTATCCTTTTTATGTTTAAGTTAACTTTTAATGCGGAAAAAAAGTACGGATTTATAGAAGAAAAAATGGCCGCCTTAATATAGGAATACAGAAAGCTCTGAAAGCTTATTTAATTTAGCCGATTTCCGGTTAACGTTTTTACCGATTATGGTTTTACAAAAAAAAATCGTTATTTATACGTTTTTAGCTACCATAAATTTTAATAAAGTTAACCTTAGGTTAACTAATACAGTTAATTTCTTGTTGCAATTTTAGTTAAAAATATACCATATTTCAGAAAAGCTTAACGTGGTATTAAACGCGGTATTACGTTTGCTGATAGTGGTTTCGGATTAGAAAGCAGCTAAACCAAACGAATCTAACGAGCTAAACGATGTATAGAACGATGCTAATATTTGGTATTTCCTAGCGGAAGAAGAAAAGATTTTTTAAGTTACTCCCGTTTTTACTAATAAGTTCAAGGTCCGCATTATCGAAGGATACGTAACAGATTACCGGTATAAGCACGTATACGTTATGTTGCAGGAAACGGAAGCTAGCGAACGCAAGAAATAGCAGTACCAATTATTTAAATTATAAGATAACCTTCTTTATTACGTCGGGCTAAACGGCTATAAAGGGTTATGCATTTTACATACCTACGTTTAGAACGTTTTAAAGCTTATATATAATAAAAAGTACCATTTCGGCAGGAATTGCATAATAAAGAATTTACGTAATATCCATTTTACAAAGAAATACTTTAAGATATCGAAATGTTTTAATTTCTGTACGGTCTGCCGAAAAACCCAAACAGATCGAAGCAAGCCACTAGGGGAACTGTTACCCCTGCCAGCTGTTAAGTTGCCGTACCATACGATAACCATGGACTTTATTACGGATACGCCAGAAGTAATATCCGTAGATACTTTTTGGGCGTTAACAAGATATAATACGTTGGACAATTTCTACATTATTTCGTATAAAGCTAACAAAAAAACGTTATTAATACTTGGCAGTACGTAATATACGGCCAAGAATTAAGTAATAATAACGCTAAGAATGCTATAGTTTTACGATTAAGGATTATTTATTACTATTATTAGCGATAAAGATCTAAAGTTTACATCTGCCTTATAGAACGAAATATTTAACGTTTTGGGTATTAAATTACTTTTCTTTACAGCATATCATCCGCAGGCGGACGGATTATCCGAAAAAAGAACCAAATCGTTAAAATCGCTATACGTTTCTATATAACTACGGATCCTAACGTTCTATAGACGGATATAATACCCGCTTTGCAACATCTTTTAAATAACTTCCTAACGGTTACAATAAAACGATATCCTAACGAACTAATTTTCGGATTTTAACCTAAGTAAATTTTGGACATATTAAACGAAAAAAAAGAAACGGTAATTTTGAAAAACGCGATAAATATCGTACAAAAAATTCATATAAAGGAAGCCGCACAGTTAGCCGACCTCGCTGTTATGCTCGCGAAAAAAACGTACGATAACCGGCATACCCAGACGGAATTCAAAAAGGGCGAAACCGTTTACCTTAAGCTGTACCAAAAATACCACTTATCTAGGCAACCTAAGCGGAAATAGTTACCTATTTAGGCCGGTCCGTTTAAGATTTTCGAACGAATAAAAAACTAAGCATATATCAAATATACCACCGACGATGCTGGAGATATTAAAAGTTACTAATGTGAGCACTAGTATAGGGACGAAAGCCGCCATGTTGTGAATCGACACTCAAATACCAATTAATTACACTGTAGATTTGATATAGGGTAACCATGATGTTTTTTACTTATAGCGACCTACCTAGTGGTTAAAGCAAGGGAACTGTCAGATATAGGGGGCATCAAATGTGTTGTTGTATTCAGTTCAGTTGCAGGCGCTTGTTGTACGCGTGCAGCTCTAAGTAGTTTAGCCACGGAGCATATATAGGCCGATCATTAGGTGACCTTTCCGTATATGGGGCGCTACGCACCCCCCAGCTAGCTGACATACCCCCTTAACGCCTTAAAGCATTTACGGCGTTAATCGTCACACTTTATCATTTCCTAAAGCCACAGTTATCCATTCCACTTTTCCTCCGGCGATTAAGTCCTCCTAATCAGCCAATTCCTCGTCCGAAATCCTTTTTAAAGCTTTCCTCCGCCGGTCCAGGGCTTTTGTAATATCCACTAATCCTAGCTGCTTTTTGAAATGCCTAAAAGCTTCTTGTAACAGGGCTTTAGTTAATCCGTCAGCCAGTATGTTACCCGTAAATGTATAATCCATTTTAACCAGGTCCCTTTCTGCTGCCTTTCGCAGCCAGTAGTTATATATATTTATATGCCGTAGCTTTATCTTTAAAAGGGTAACGTCGGCGTTAACTAACCGTATTATCTGTTAATTATCGCATTACATATTTAGCAGTCCTGCATTTAAGGTAATTCCTAATTTTTTAATTAATCGAAAGCTAAATAAGGCTTTTTTTGCAGCCTGCGTAAAAAATAACAATTCCGTTTCGGTTATGGAAGTAATTACTGTATCTTACTTATTCGCCCGTTATTTTATCACTTTTCCGAATAGCTTTATAACGTAAGCTTGGGAACTTTTTCGATCGATCGTATTATCCGCAAAAAAGACGTCACTTTAAGTATCCATCGAATCCTCGGCACCAAACTGTAACGTTAACGTCTTAGTTCCGATCAGGTATAGTATAACTCGATCGGCAGCTTTGTAATATGCGTTGTTAAGATTTAGGTTAAATCGTGCAAGTCGCGATATAGCAAAGCATATATCGGGTCGAATATTGATTATTACATATAGGATGGAACCGATCTTTTTTTGATATCTGTTAACGAACCTTAGATAGGTTAGATCAAGATTCGACAATAGCTCGACGCTTATTATGGGCGTATTTGGGTAGCTATTAGACTTTTTTTGGGAACTAGGTTAGCCAGCTTGTTTATAAAGTCGGATTGGGATAACCAGATCTTTCTGTTAAGTTTGTTTTTGATTATTTTGATGCCGAGGAACTATTGTAGGTCCTTACTCCCTATAAGGGTATACCGTTCCTGGACCTGTTAGATTAGCTGATCGACGAGGCCTTAATCCTTTTTCTTATACGCGGCGATAATATCGTTTACGAAAAAGAAAAAGAGCACCTTTTAACGAATAAAGTAATAAAATTCGTACAGGACGGGGTTAAATTCCAAATCCTTTAATATGCTGGTAAATTCCTTTTGCTAAAGTAAAGTTAATTTTTTCAGTTTATATAATGCCTTCCTAATTAAAAGTATTTTCTTACGTTATAAATAACCTGGAGGTATTTTTATGTATATTTCGTAAGGCAAATTCGCATTAACGAAAGCGTTTATAACGTTATATTACTTTAGTTTTAGGTTAAACTTAACCGTAATAGCGATTAAGGTTCGAAATAACTTTCTAGTAAATATAGATACGTATATATTGTTATAAACGTTTTTTAGCTATTAATCGCTTCGTACGACGAAACAGCCTTTATATTTTTATAGCCAGCTATATTTATTAAATTTGTAAACGTATACCTATATATACCTTAAACCCTATTTTCCTTTAGTAAAAGATTAATTAATAATTTTTTAGGATTGTATCTTTTTATAACTTTATAAATAAACCATTTCGGTTTCCTTAAATATTTCTCTTAAAGGGTATGTACTTAACTTTTTATAATTTCGTAGCGGTAGCGGTAAATTTCGCCTATATACCCGGTCTTATAATTTAAATACCGTACGTATTATTGTTATAAAGCCTTTTCGATTAAGGTAGCATACGTTTTAGGTTTTTATTTTCCCTAAATTTCCGCAATTTACCGGCCGGTTATTACGCGTATTTACAAAATGGATTATTCGTTCTGTATTAAATACGGCCTTTTATACTTTATAGTCGATTTTGGCAACATTTCTATAATACGAAACGTACGGAAAGGTAACTTCGACCCGTAAAATACCTTCGTTTTTTATCGTTACCCTGGATTAACTAATGTAATAGGAACTTAGGGTAACCTTTATTTTTTCCGTCGTCGCAATAATCGTAGTAATTATTAAGGTAAATGCTAATAGCGGTAATGGTCTAAGGGACAGAAATGGTTCGAACATAACGGTCGTATATAAATAATCAGTTTTATGCGAATAAACTTGTTTTTTTCTATACCGTACGTTTTCTTCGATACCTATACCGCTTTAAAATTATTTCTTTTATCTAGCCGGTAACTAAATTGTTCTATTCAGGTTTTTATCTTCTTTTTGTATATATATAAAATGGCCATTAGCCTAATTAGGTATTTTTACCTATCGAAGTAATTTCTGCAGCTTATTTTCCGTAATATAAAAAAGGTCGTCTTTAAAATCTTTGATATTACCTAAAAAGGTAACTTTTTCGTTAAACAGTACGTTTTGAATGGCGATAACCTTATTAATTAACGGGTTCCAAATCTCGTAAATGTTTATAAATCGGTAACCGACGAGAAACCCAATCCATGCCTTGGAATTTAACTTCTGGAATCTTTATTCTTTCTTTATAGCGGCAACTGTTATAACATAAGCCATACAGCTATATACTCACAAGTAGGCCTGCTAAAACTTCCGATTAAGTATTACATCGCCGTTTTTTATACGCCAGATAAATATAATACACTTCGTATAAGCTTTGCCAAAAAAGTGCGTATTTAATAGTACGGTTATACAAATACACTGCCGCTTTAAAGACATATACGATCAGAAACGAAAGTAACTTAACGCCACTTTACATCGCTGTCGCTTTTTCCTTAATCATACCCCCTAAACGCTTTATACCCCCGTTCTGGGCCTATATATACGGTGCTAAAAGCTTAAGTCTGATGCTGAAAAAAGGCGACTAAAGCATATTTCGAAGTTGGTAATTTTTTAAGATTTCGTTATCGCATTCGATTACCTATGGAAAAACCTTATCTTAGTTCTTCAAAACTTTTAGGAAATCTTAAAACGCTATAATTAATATATCCTGCTTTTGATTCTTAAAGTAAATGTTCTAGATAAATCCTAAATATTTATCGGTAGCGAACATAACATATCTATAACCTTCTGGGTTTTTTTCGAAGTTTACGAAGTCGACGGCGATTCTCTGTCCTAATCGGGATGCTTCTTTCCGTAGCTTACGACGTATTTATTTTTTGGCCTTTGGTTTATTACATACTTAGCATTTAACTGTTATAAAACCCTTTAAGCGGACTCCTTTTGCATAGGACTGCAACTAGGCAATTACTTCGGGCCCTGGATATCTTAATCTTAAATGCCAAATCGTACCGTTACCGATTCGTAATAATCTCGCTGTATATAAGTTAACGTTTCGTTTATAGGCTGCTAAGGCCGTATAAATAATTATTACGTTAATATCTTTAATAACGAATTAATTAAACTTGTTTATTAACGTAACTACTACCTGATCGTACTTATTTCGAATAAAGTGATTAATCTTTTTATTATCCTACCAGTACCCCTTTTTCCGAAGCTGCCGAAAAGATACCAGGTTGTATACGAAGCTTTCGCAATGGGCCACGTCGTATAGACGTAACGCTTTCGTACCGCTAGGGCTTCGAAATACTACATCAACCTTTCCGTACCCCTTAATCGGTACGAAGCTGTTGCTTGCGTATACCCCGTTACCTTGTACGGTTGGCCTGAAGTTCAGGAACCTATTAATAAGGTTAAAGATATATATTATTAATCTTAAATCCAAGATGGAAAATTTTTTCAAGGGGTAAAATAAGGCGTTTATTGCGTTACGTTAATCGGAGATCAAAAAATATGCCAGGATTCGTTTTACTTCTTTTAAGAATTAATCTATTTCTTATATAATTAATTTGTCCATAGTTTTTAATAGACGGTCGATCTTTTCCTTCAAGGATTAATTAATAACAATCCGCTTTTTAACTATAGCTTTTATTATTCCGTTAAACCTAAATCTTGCTAAGGTTTTGTTAGGGAACGTATAATAGCATTAGGTTAACTTATGCAAGGTACTTAAGCATACTTTGCAACGGGTGCCTTATACGTCCGACTTTTGACGTTTTCGCTTGCTAGTACTTCGATCCGAATATAAACTTTTACGGCTACCTCGTTTTGACTTTCGTCCAAAGTCCTTATTACGCGGCTAGGCGCCGGTAAACTTGGAATCATCCTAATCAGGATCGTTTTATTTAAATAGATCCGTAAGGGTCCTGCAAAGCGTCGGAAACGCCGCTTTAACGTTTCGTAATGTAAATGGTAAATGGGTTTAGGCCTAATGGTCCAGAAGGTTAATAACTATCTTTTGGTAACTGATCGTACCGCTTTTAATTTCGGCCTTTTTTATCATCTGGAACGAGGTTTTCCAGGATTCTATAATGGAAGCTACGGCTGTATATAAGTCGTTAACCTATCCGATTATCGTATTCGTTTTTAAGATTCCATATCGTTACCTTATAGCTATAATTTTTTGCCATTTCCCGATTTATTCGTTTAGCTTTTTAGCAGATTTCGAAACTTACTTCAGTATTTCGCGGTATTCCCGTTAGATATTGATTATAAGCCTATCGTCGTATACTTTGCCAGATTTAGCCAGTATAGCGTACCATTTTCGTAAGTTCTTTTTTGGGAAAAGATTCGTTTATTTGATTACTGAAGATACAGATTTTAGAACTTATTTCGACAGGTCGTTGATGTTTTTGCAAAAGGTATCGTACTTCCGATTTTTGTAAGTATACGCCGTATATTCCTAGTTATAGGCTTATTTGCTTTCGGTCGTTATTTTAAGGATATTCGTTGGTTAATTCGTAAGATCGACTTCTTCGATAGTTTCTATGAAGGATGGGGTATTAGTTTACGTCGGAGAACGGATTCGTTTTTTTGGATAGGAAGTTATATCGGGTTCTATAAGTTTAACAACCTACGGACGTAACTGATTAGGATTGATATAGTTTTAAATTTTAAAAGCGTATGCCCTAAATTGGAATTCCTCTTTAAAGTAGTCCCAGTCCTTAGGTCCTTTGTAAATGATAAAGGACGTCGATGGTACGGTCGCCATTGTAGCTAATAAAGTGTATAAATGATTGTTATTAATGTACAGCTTATATCGTCTTAGTAACAGCTGATCAATTGATATATAACGTTAATTAAGCGAATGAAACTTTTAATTGTCAGATATAAGGGACATCAGATGTGTTGTTGTATTCAGTTCAGTTGCAGGCGCTTGTTGCACGCGTGCAGCTCTAAGTAGTTTAGCTACGGAGCATATATTACGGTATCCGAGAGGGCTTACTCTCCTATTTCAAAAATTTCTTCCAAAAAATAATATACATATATACTCTACGTAAATTAAAATATTTTATGTCAACGAAATTTAATAAAACGAATAATGCAATATTTAAGAATTATATTTGTAATAGGAGTTATTCGAAGTTATTCGATTGAATTAAATCTTATTCGTTTACAATTAATCAACCTTAGTCTGCATAAATTAAACTTATACAAGGTTTAATTATGTCGCATCCAATCGATAAGAGCCGCCGCCCCGCGACGTAACGGCTGCATTCGAAGATTAAGTCGATTAACCCTTAATAGCTTAATTGCCTTTACTGTAATCAAGAACTTTTAACCTTAAACCTTTTTTTACGTTCTGCCGAAATTATCGATTTAGCCTTACCTAACCGACCTTTCCGTACTTTTTTTACTCCAGCATTAATTGCTCCGGCTGCCGTTTAACCTTTCGTTAATAGCAATGTTTTAAATTAATGGCAATAATCTTTTGCCGCGGCAAAACGAGCTCGAAAAAAAAGTTTTCGGTTTAACGTAATCGATAATGATAATAAGAAGTCCAAAAAAACCTTACTGTTTCGGTTGAATTACGCTTATTTGCATGCGAATAGGAAGAAATTTTTATCAGTAAAGTAAAAGTTATAAACTGGATTAAAATCCAAATTTGCAGAAAGATTAATCCGATTAATATGTTGCTATACGGCATTTTCCGTAATTATTAAGCCTTAATTAAATAATTGTACGAAAAGGCTAATATATTTATGAACCTTTGCAAAAAGTTGTGAGAATTTGCCGGATACGTTATTACTGGCAAAGGTTAAAAAATCCATGAATTCGGCTTGTATCCCGAAAAGCCCGTTTTAATCGACATGATTAAAAAATATTATTATATTATATACAAAGGCGATACCGGTATGTACTTAAATTTATATACCGGGACGGGACGAAACATAAAGGAATTTATACGGAACAAACGGAATTCGAAATATAAAAAGTTTACCGAAAATAACGATAGCGAAAATAATACGGATAATAGTTCACTTCCAGTAAATAAGCTTATTACCGTACTGTTTAAAAAAAAGATAGGCAAACAAACTGTAAAAAAATAGCTTACGAATAAGAAGTTTAAGGTAAAAAACTAAAAGGTGAAAACCGAATAAGTGGTAAAGGCCGAAATTAACGTCGAATCGAATAATAACGAATTCGATTAAATAATAGCGAACGAAAGCGGATTTATTAAAAAGGCTTCAAAATACGGACAGCTAGAACCCATTTTAGAAATTAGATTGGCCGTTATACGGAAGCGTTTTTATTTACATCTTTCAGCAAAGTATAAGATTGATAGAGAAGATTAATATTAAGAAGTTTTATTCGATCGCATTTAATCGCGTTATGTAGTACGGAATGGGTTGCTTTTTTTTTACCTTTTAATTTTATAAGTTTTATTAACTTTATTTTTAATTAAACAAAGTTATAACGTATCACACAAGCTCGCGGCCCGTTTTTTGGCACCTTGCAACAACAAACTCAAGTTACTCAACTACAACACATCAAATTGATTCCAATCAATCGTATTATCTTGCGTCAACTATATCTACAGCTTCTGGACAAGTGCACGCATTATATCAAAGCTTGTTGCGGACGCCATATTGCTATTCCTTCCTGCTAACCCGCCCGCAACCGCCCAACTTCAGCAGCTGTTAGCAGCATTTCTTTGCTACGACCTTTCTGCTAGCTAAAAGACCTTGTTTATCCTATATAGCAAGTATTCCTTTTTCTGGGAAACGTCTGTTTTAATCGTATAATTGCGTAGGTCTCGAGTTATTGCAGAATCAAGTCCGACACGCCCTGCTATACGTTCCGCGAAACGCCCCGCAAGACGCCCCGCACGGACCCCCCATGCCCCCCAACCCGCTCCCAACCCGTTCCCAGCGCGTCCTATAACACGTTCTCCGACGTATATCTTTAACGTATTGAAGCCGGACAAGAAATGCTCGCGTATTTGGGTTAAGGATTCGGTCGAGAATAGTTATCTAGTCGGTCGGCTTTGGGCTGTACGAAATGGGGGTAATATTGGCTTAGACGCGTTAGGAGATAATCGGTCGCAGGCAAGTTAGGAGGGAGGAATGGCAATATGACGTCCGCAACAACCCTTGGTATAATGCGTGCACTTGTCCAGAAGCTGTAGATACGGTCAACGCAAGATAATACGATTGATTGGAATCAATTTGATGTGTTGTCGTTGAGTAATTTGAGTTTGTTGTTGCAAGGTGCCAAAAAAGGGGCCGCGAGCTTGTTTGGGCCGCGAGCTTGTGTGGTACGTTATACCATTTATTTTATTATTAAAAGCCGCTTTTTCTTTTTCCTTATTAAGTTTATCGTAATTACTTAAGATGCTGTCGTAATAATGATGATTTTTTATAGGGCTATTTAATTCGGTTAAAGCAAATTACATACCTGTTAAATAATAATCTCTTAACTTATCCCTTAACTGAACATAATACGACAGTTAAGGATGCGTCTTAATATTTTAAGGTAATGTAACGGAAAAACTACCGCATTTTTTAATATATTAATTACAAAGCTTTAAGGTCGACGGAGGTAAATAGGTTCCGAGATTAATAGAATCGTATTTCCGGAGTTTCGCCCGTAGCCCGTTAAGGACTGCTTGATTTACTGGAATCCGGTAATTTACCGTTATTTTAAAATCGGGAAAAATATATATAATATAAGGTAAACCGTGTATAATATAACTCCGGTTTTTTTGCGCACGGATGGTATAAGCATTTTATATTCGGACGAACTCGTCGAACTCGTATTTAATAATAGGCATATAGATGTAAAGTAAAGCGATCCGATTAGTTTTATGCTTTTTTTGCTAAATGCGTTTTTGTTTAAGTTGGCCAAAAAAATTCTGGTATTATTAAATTACGTTAAATCGAATTATTATAACTTTTATTTATTGTAACTTACCCGCTAAAAGAGTGATTTGCTTTGGTAAAGTTAAAATCATTAGCTTTTAATTCGCTGGTTTTTCGTATTTTTGCCGTATAACCAGCAGTTATTAAAGTGAACCCGTTCGGTATCATTTTCTTCATATTTTACAGTATTTTTTTCGCCCGTACGTTGGGTATTTTTAGCGGTATTTTCGAAAGAATCTGCAAATTCATCGGACCGTATTTTGTCTGACTGGTATTGTCGGTATATGCGCGGGTAACGGCGTCCGGGACTCGAGTTTGATAAAAGGTAATACGCAGCCGTTATATATTGCGTTTTATTACCGCGATCCGAACGAATAATTAACGGAATAAAGCTAAATTAATAAGTAACGAAAAAATATTAATAAAATATAGAACGACCTGTACAGGCGGATACGTCGTAATAGAACTAAATAATGTATCGGGAATAGGTATTAATACCGGCATAAATTTCGAACCCGTATTTTTACAACTTGTAATAATTATTAATGGACCATATGTAATTCGGTCCGGAGCAAATTTATCCGTTTCTTTTTCGATATACCTTCGATCGCCTTTTTTCGACTTTGTCGCCATGGAAATATTCAGCATAAAGTTTGAATATAAGGTCGCAAGGAATATTAAAAAAGCGTTACTTTAGATGTATATAAAATGTTCGTATATTTATGCGGCCGACTATATTCTTATTTTGTCGTTTTTGGCTAGAAAAATTATATATTTCGCGTAATTTAAGCGCGAAAGATTCGGCATCCTAGTGGCATAAAAAGTCTAATTCGGAACGGATAACAGTAACTTTCTTTAAGGAAATTGTAAAACCGTCGCGTCGAAGGTATTCGAAAAGCTGTAAATCAAATAAAGCGTATTCGAAAAATAAGAAACGTAAACGTTGCCGGCATTTTTCGGTAATATCAAATCGGACTTAATTAATACGTATATCCTATTTGCGCAAATAGCGATAAAACGTAAAAGGATTAAGAGGAATATTATACCGTTTAGCTAAGGTGGAAATAAGGGAATTTACCGGAGTACTAGCTTTGTAGCGTTTAACAAGCTAAGAACGATAAGGTTCGAGGCCGGCGGAATGTCGAAATATAACCGCGTACGGAACCAAATAAATAGAAAATTAAAAGAATAAGTAATAAGATAAACAGGTAAAAGAAAATTAAGATAAATTAAAAATGATAAGATTAAATAAGATCGAACAAAATAAAAAGAAAACACTTAAATAATTTTTAAAAGTTTTATTTATTATTATAATTATTATTATTATTAACGTCCCACACAAGTAAGCGGGACACACAAATGAACGGGACACTTCTTGGCACCTCGCAACAACAAATCCAAATAACTCAACCACAACACATCAAATTGATTCCAAGCAATCGTATTTTCTTTCGCGGACCGTATCTACAGCTTCTAGACAAATGCACGCATTATATCAAGGCTTGTTACGGACACCATGTTGCCATTATCCTTCCCCAACCTGCCCGCGACCGACGACCACTTACCGCGTCCAAGCTAATATCACCCCCATTTCGCATGACCCAAAGCCAACCGACTAGATAACTATTCTCGACCAAATCCTTAACCCAAATACGCGAGCATTTCTTGTCCGGCTTTAATACGTTGGATGTACGTTGCAAAATACGTCGGGGAACGTGTTGTGGACGTGTGGAGGACGCATTGAGGGGCGTGTTAGGGGCGTGTTGGGGGCCCGTGCGGGGGTTGCTCGCGGGGCTATGGCAGGGCGTGTTGGACGCGCATGGTAAGGCGTATCGGACTTGATTTTGTAATAACTCGAGACCTACGCAATTATACGATTAAAACAAACGTTTCCCAAAAAGATGAATACTTGCTATATAAGATGAACAAGTTCTTTTAGCCAGCAGAAAGGTTGTGGCAAAGAATTGCTGCTAACAGCTGCTGAAGTTAGTCGGTTGCGGGCGGGTTGGCAGGAAGGAATGGTAATATGGCGTCCGCAACAAGCCTTTATATAATGCGTGCATTTGTCTAAAAGCTGTAGATACGGTCCGCAAAAGAGAATACGATTGCTTGGAATCAATTTGATGTGTTGTGGTTGAGTTATTTGGATTTGTTGTTGCGAGGTGCCAAGAAGTGTCCCGTTCATTTGTGTGTCCCGCTCACTTATGTGGGACGTTATTATAATAAAATTATTTAAGTTAATTATTACGAAATATTTAAAATTACGTTACGAATTTATATACGCCGCAAATTTATATAATACGTTATTTATAACCGATTAATTTGAATAATTATTAATAAAAAAATTAATTATATTTATTTCATTAATTAAAATTTTTATTTATTTTATATAATAAATATATATATAACGTCCCACACCAGCTCGCGAGCCAAACCACCTCGCGAGCCGCTTCTTGGCATTTCGCAACAACACATTCAAATAACTCAACTACAACACATCCAATTGATTCCAATCAATCGTACTTTCTTTCGCCGACCGTATCTACAGCTTCTAAACAAGTGCACGCATTATATCAAGGCTTGTTGCGGACGCCATATTACTATTTCTTCCTGTCAACCCACCCGCAACCGCCCAACTTCAGCAGCTGTTAGCAGCAATTCTTTGCCACAACCTTTCTGCAGGCTAAAAGAACTTGTTCATCCTATATAACAAGTATTCATCTTTCTGGGAAATATTTGTTCTAATCGTGTAATTGCGTAGGTCTCGAGTTATTGCGAAATCAAGCCCGACATGCCCTGCCATACGCCCTGCCATACGCCCCGCGAGACGCCCCGCACGGACCCCCCATTCCCCCTAACGCGCTTCCAATGCCCTTTCAACCCGTCCTATAACACGTTCTCCGACGTATATCTTCAACATATTAAAGCCGGACAAGAAACGCTTGCGTATATGGGTTATGGATTAGGTTGAGAATCGTTTTTTCGTCGGTCGGCTTTGGTACTTGCGAAATCGGGGTAATATTGGCTGGGACGTATTTGGGAGCAGTTGGTTGCGGGCGGGTTAAGGAGAAGGAATGACAGCATGGCGTCCGCAGCAGGGCTTGGTATAATGCGTGCACTTGTCCAGAAGCTGTAGATATCGTTGAAGAAAGAAAGTACGATTGATTAGAATCAATTTGATGTGTTGTGGTTGAGTTATTTGAATGTGTTCTTGCGAGGTGCCAAGAAGCGGCTCGCGAGGTGGTTTGGCTCGCGAGCTGCTGTAAGACGTTATATATTTTTAAAAATCTTTATTTTAATCGTATAATTACGTAAATTTCGAATTATTATTAATTTAAATCTTGTATATTTTATTATACATTTTGCAAAATATTTTATAAAACGTTTCGTAAAACGTTTTATACGAACTTTTTAATATATTTAATACATTTTTAACGCGTTTTTGACGTATTAAAACCGCATAAAAATATTAACGTATTTAAATTAAAAACTCAATCGACAATAATTATTTAATCGATCGGTTTTAAATCGTATAAAATAAAAATAATATTAACTTAAATAGGTTAAAAGTTAATTAATTATAAGCGGATTAATAAAACTTTTTTAATATAATATCTGTAATAAACTTTAGTATAATATATAGGGTTAAAAAAAGCTATAAATATAATCAATAAAAAGGTATTCGATTAATTAAAATTAATTTGGTATAGTTATTTTAATTAAATAATTTAAATTTATTATTATAAAATGTTATTATTAAAAAAAATTTAAAAATATTCCGTATATTTATTTCTTTTATAAATTTATTTAAAACGTTACGTTAACAAAATAAAAATAATGCTTTTATTTAATTTTTATTTAAAATATTTTGGTAATTTTTCCAAAAATAATTTACGGTTAACGTACCACACCACCGAGTCGGCCACACTACCGAGTCGGCCGGTTTTCTCAATCTTGTAACTTCCCAACTTCAATCATTAATTGTTTAACAACAACAACATGGAACGTCTTACGAAAGAAGCTAGGATGAACTTAACCATCTAGGCTAAAAGACGAAACCAGAAGTTAAGCTTTAAAAAGCTTTATTATATATATAACGTTCCCGAATCTACTTTAAAGGACAGATACAACGGCATACGCGCCCGAACCGATACTGCCCCCAATTCGTTGAAATTAACGCCGACCGAAGAAAAATCGATTGTTGACCGAATCCTCGACCTAGATACGCGAACGTTTCCTGTCCGGCTTCAGCACGTTAAAAATATGGCCAATCTGTTACTTGCCCAACGCGCTGCAGATCGCGTCGGAGTTAACTGGGCGTCGAGATTTGTTAGACGGCAAAAAAAGCTTTAAACACGTTTAAATCGGAAAATCGATTATTAACGAATCCTATCTGAAAATCTAGAATCATTTCGTAAATAGTTCGAACTTATTCGGGCTATAATCGCAAAGTACGGCATCGCAAAAAAGGATATTTATAACTTCGACGAGATTGGATTCTTGATGGGGCTTTTTATAACAACGGGCATGGTAATTACCAATACCGAAAAACGTGGAAAACCTAAATAAGCGCAATAAAAGAATAAAAAATGGGTTACAGTTATTTAGGTTGTTAATTCCCAAGGTTGAGCTGTACCGCCATTTATTATTATGGCGGGAAAAAATTATCTTAAGTCTTAGTACCGCGATAACTTACTACCAGCAGCCGATTAGAAAATCGCATTAAGTAATAATAGCTGGACAACAAATAAATTAGGTTTCGAATAAATCCAGCATTTTAACAAGCATATTCGGACACGTACGAAAGGTTCCAAATGTTTTCTTATCTTCGACGGCTACGAAAGTTATCATTCGATGGAATTCGAAAAATATTGCGCTAACAATAGCATTATTACGCTTTGTATGCCCGCGCATTTTTCGTATCGGTTCCAACCTTTTAATATATCTTGTTTTTCTGTTTTGAAACGCGCTTATTTGCGCTATATCGAAAATTTAATACGACGCCATCATACCTATATTACCAAAGAAGATTTTCTCGCCGGCTTTTACGACGCGTTCCAAGCTGCCATAACGTCCGATAACATCAAATCTGAATTCGCGAAAGTTGGTTTTGTTTTATTTAATCCTAATAGCGTTCTTTTCGAATTAAAGGTTCCTTTAATTGTACCTACGCCGACCGTTTTCCCGCTAACCTTTGCCGGTTCCATTCGTTTCCCGCCCGCGAAGAACCTTAAAAATATTAAGAAAGTAACGCGGCAATTACGTTATTTGCAAAAAAAGATTAGAAACTAACAGGGTAGCTTATTAACTAAAATGATTAAATCGATTTATTTTTTAACCAAAAGTTACTTATTAGTTCTGTACGAAAATGTTTTATTTCGGGAAAAAGCTGCCCAATTATACGAAACCAACTATATCTTAAGCAAACGTCGCAGGACCAAAAACAAACGTTTTTAAGAAGGAGAAACATTTACTATATAAAAAGGATAAGCTTTTCTGGCTTAAAAAGAAGGGGGTGGTGAAAAAATGCAGCCAACAGCTGCTAAAGGCAATCGTCGTAAGAAAGTTAAGACCAAGGAACGGAAGTATAGCGTTTGCGGCAAGCCTGGGCATAATGCGCGTACTTGTGTAGAAGTTGTAAATACGTCTAGCGAAAAAGAATCCGGTTGATTTTAATTAATGCGATGTGTTGTTGTTGAGTTATTTGAACTTGTTGTTGCGAGGTGCCAAAAAACTGCCGACTCGGTGGTGTGGCCGACTCGGTGGTGTGGTACGTTATTCGATTTAGTTCGATATAATTAAAAAAATGCATATTTTATTAAATCAAGGTTATAGCACATCTGCCTAAATAATATCTACCTATAAACGCCTATCCCTATATAACTCGTATAAACTATACCTTATATAAATGCCTACTTACTTATTTATGCTTATAATCATTTGATTTCATTAAATTAAACCTTTCGCTATCTTTTCGCAAGCGACTTGCCCGGAAACTTACCCGTCATAAAACGTTTAGCCGAACGCTTACTTAGCTCGGCCTAAATAATAGCCGTTAGCCTTTCAAACTCCGAAACCAAATAATCTTTAAAGTTATCTTACGTAAACCAAATTTTGTCCGTACCATCGCGCATTTCCTCGAAACGTTTTGTTCGTTTCTGCTTTTCCTCCTTTATTTTTATTTAATCTTATTAAATTATGCTCCGCAATTATTTAATCGAATTCGAGCTACTTACTGGCAATTCGCGCTTTAAAGAAAAAGTAATTTTAAAAAGTACCGGAATACTTATAGTTCGTATAAGCTCGACCGAACCAATTATCGCCCGCGTTAATACAGTCCGTACAAGGACCTCGCGACTTATAACTCGAACATTAAACGCATAGGTCCATGTCTTTTTCTGTTATTCGATTAACTTTTATTTCATTAAATCTCGTTCAATTATATTCGGTATTATATTCGATAAAAAAATATAAACCGCAAAAGCTTAAGCGTAATAATCGCAGCCAATATTAAATTTGGCGTTAACTTATTTGTTTTTTACGCGGTATTAAAAAGGCTTAAAAAGTCGTAATACCACTTTAAATTTAATTAAACTCAATCCTATTTATTATCGTCCCCGTTTATTCGATTTTATTTAATTATGGTTTACTTATTACGTTATCCTTTACGATATCCAATACCTTCGAAAATAAACTTTAACTAATACGTTTAATCCAATATACGGTTACTTCTTTCTGACTTATATAAAGCATTAAAGCATTAAACGCTTCCGGGAAAAATCCGTTTTCGTATTAGTAACGGCCGTCAGGGATCGTCAATTTATCCTCGATCTTATTCGATTCCAGGTCTACTACGTTCGTTAATATCTTGCTACTCTCGCCGGGGCCCGTCTTCGGTTATTTAACGTTTTTCTTAAACTTCGCTATTCGTACTTACGTAATCTAATGTATTAACATCAGTTAATATTCGTACAAATTAAATCTTATTCGATCTTATTCGATTTAGGATATTTCATTAAAATTAAAAGTAAATTTTAAAATTTCAATACCATTCAAATCGCCTCGATAAAGCGATTTAAATAGTACTAATATCAAATGCATAAGGGATACCGGCGCAAAGTTATTTGATGAAAAAGTTAGGGGCTTACTATCAGCTAGCAGGGGGTGCGCTAACACCCCCATATACGGAAAGGCTCCCTCTGATCGGAACTCATATATTCCGTGGCTAGTCTCTATATAAACTGCAGTAAGCGATTTAGAGCACCTGTAACTAATCATCAATACAACAGAACTGATATCCCTTATATCCGACAATTAAAAGTTTCATCCGTTAAAATTACATTATTATTAATTAATTAGCTATTGCTAAAACGGTATAGGTAGTACATTAATACAAATTACTTATATACTTCATTATTCAAAATAGCGACCAATGCATTAACGTTAACGTCTTCCGTCATCTACAAAGGACCTAAGGACTGGGATCGTTTTAAAGGCGAATTCGAAACCAGAACGTATACGTTCGAAATTTAAGATTATATAAACCCTAATCAGGACAACCTATAACCTATCAAACCTACTAAACCCGATATAACCTTTTATCCAAAAAAACAAGTTCGCCAAACGACTATACGGGCAGCTAGTTTATCTACCGAAAAAACCTTACAAGTTGAAAAAGTCGATCATATAAATTATCCGACAAATATCTTTAAGATAACGACCGAAAGCAAACAAGTTTATATATAGGAATATACGGCTTATACTTACGAAAATCGAAAATACGATACTTTTCGTAAAAGCGTTATCGACCTTACGAAATAGGTTTTAGAGTTTATATCTTCAGCGATTAAAAAAGTAAATCTTTTCCCGAAAAAGAACTTACGGAAATGGTACGCCGTTTTGGCCGAAACCGGCAATATGTATAACAGCAGGCTTATGAATAATACCTAACGGGAATACCGTAAAAAATTAAAGCAAGTTTCGAAGTCGGCAAAAAAGCTAAACGAATAAATCGTAAAGTGGCAAAAAGTAATGGCTTAAGGACGACGTTATAACGTTTCAAAAACGAAGACAGCAACTATATAGGCTAACGACCTATATATAGCTATAGCTCCAATTATAAAGTTTTAGATATTTACCTTTTAAATAATAAAGAAAACCGAAATCGATAACGATACAATTAATTACCAAAAAGTGGCTGCCAACCTTTTGGACTATTAAATTATAATCCATCCCTTATTTATATTATTACGAAATATTAAAAAAACGTTTTTAATCTTTTAAGGAACCTTTGCAGGCTTTTTTAATCAAAATAATCCTAATCAGGACGATATTAAGGATACTAACCCTTAATAACGAAAAAAAACCTTAAAACGTAGGTCGAGGTGTGATAGCCGTAAAGGTTTCAATACGGACCGAAATAATAAGCGAAAGCGCCAAAAATCGGATGCGCAAAATATTCGTTGCAAAGCTTACTTAAACCTTTTCCATATATTATCTTACTGCTTTTATGCATTTGCTGGCAAAGCTCCACCATATTTCCGCTTTAACGATCGGATAATTACATTCGTCCAAAATCGAATTGCTTTCGATTAATCTTTTAAGGAAAAAGTTAAGCGTTTATTAAAGTCCATAAAGAAGTTAAATACCTAAAAAACCGATTAACTTTTACAGGAAGTAAAGCAAGTTTTAACGTACTTTTTGATTTTTAATTAACGCAACGCAAAAAACGTTGCGTTTTACCTCTTAAGGAATTCGTTTATTTTGGACTTAGGGATTACGATATATATCTTTAATTTTATTAATAGGTTCCTAAATTTTAACCTAACCGTATAAAGTAACGGGATATATATAGGTGATAATTTCGTACCGATTAAAAGGTACAGAAAGGTTAATATATTATTTCGAAGTTTTAATAGTACGAAAATATTACGTTTGTACGACGTAATATATTGCGAAAACTTTGTATATAACTTGGTGTTTTTTCGGTAATTCCGGAAAAAGGGGTATTAGTAAAATAACAAAAAAACTAACAACTTTATTCGAAATAAGTACGATTAAATAGTTATTACGTTAATAAATAAATTTAATCAGTTAGTTTTGGAAGATATTAACGCAATAATTACCTATATAGCTTTAGTAACTTATAAACGAAACGTTAACTTATATATAGCAAAACTATTACGAATCGGTAACGGTACGATATGGTACCTAAAATTAGGACATTTAAGGCCTAAAGTTATCGCTTAATTTTAAACCTATATAAAGGGAGTACGTTTAAAGGGTTTTACAATAATCGAATGCCAAGCATATAGTAAGGCGAAGGCCAAGAGGTTAATACGCCGCGAGCCGAAAGAAGGAGCTTCCCGATTAGGACAGCGAATCGCCGTCGACTTTACAGATTTCGAAAAAAACCCTAAAGAGTACAAATACGTTATGTTTACGACCGACAGGTACTTAGGCTTTATTTGGGATATTTACCTTAAAAATCAAAAGCAAGATATATTAATTATGGCGTTCCGATATTTTTTAAAGGTTTTAAAGAACCAAGATAAGGTTTTTTTATAAGTGATCGAATGCGATAACGAAATTTTGAAAAATTATTAACTTCGGAACATGTTTTAGTTGCTTCCTTTCAGTATCAGACTTAAGCCTTTAATACCGTATACCCAGGCCTAGAATAGGGATACAAAGCGCTTAAGGGGTATAATAAAGAAGAAAACGATTACGATACGAAATAGCGTTAAATTATTTTCGTTCCTAATTATATATATTTTTAAAGCGGCAATATATTTATATAACCGTACATCCAAATACGTACTATTTTGGTAAAGCCTATATAAGGTTTATTATATTTACCTAACGTACAAAAACGGCGTTGCAGTATTTAATCGAAAGCCTTAATAAGCTTATCTGCGAACGTATAGCTATATGGCCTACGTTATAACAGCTGCCGTTATGAAAAAAAAGCAAAGATTTTAAAAGTTAAATTTTAAAGTATAAATAAGCTATTTCGTTAGCTACCGATTTACGAATATTTACGAAATTTGGAACCTATTAATTAATAAGGTTATCGTTATTCGAAACGTATAATTTAACGAAAAGGCTACCTTTTTAAGTAATATTAAAAATTTAAAAGATAACTTTTTGCACGTTACAAAAAAAAAGTTATAAAAGTTATTCCGATAAGTAAAAATACCTGATTAAAGTAATAATTACTATATACCTTCGCAAAAAAAAGATAAAGATTTAAGCGAAATAATTTAATTACCGGCTGAATAAAAGGAATAAATTTAAAAAGGTATTAACGTAAAAAACGCATAAAATAAAACAAAATAAGTTTGTTTTTTAAAGATTAATTATTTTTATACGACCGTTATGTTCGAGCTATTTTTATCTTTTAAACCATTACTTTTATTAACGTTTGCCCTAATAATTATTACGATTATTACGTCGGCGGAAAAAATCGAAGTAACTTTAAATTCCCTTTATATTATTTAATCCAAAGTAACGGTAAAAGACGAAGGTATTTTACGGGAAATCGGCGTAAGCCCTTTATACGTTCCGTACCAAAAAGGTGTTATCAGAAACGATTATAAGATATAAAAAGCCGCATTTAATGCAAAATGTTTAACCCCTTTTGTTAGTACGTACGATAACCGGCCGGTAAGCTGCGGAAATTTAAGGAAATTAGTTACCCGAAATACGTACCACCTTAATCGGAAAAACTATAATACTTTGGCATATAAAAAGGCATTTAAGTTATAAAACCAGGTGCATAAACGTAATTTACCGTTACCGCCGTAAAGCCATAAAAAGCTAAGTATATACCCGTTAAAGGAAATGTTTCGTAAAACCGAAAAAGCTTATTTGTAAACTTATAAGGAAATGAATCCTAAAAACTATTAATTAATTTTCTAAAAATGTTAAAAAGAAACAAGTTTTAAGGTATATATAAGTATACGTTTATAAGTTCGATAAGCATAACTGGTTACAAAAATGTAAGGCCCGTTTTGTTATACGAAGCGATTAATAGTTAAAAAATGTTTATAACGATATATACGTATCCATATTCGCTGGAAAGTCGTTTCGAGTTTTAATCGCTATCGCGGCTAAGTTTAACCTAAAACTTAAGCAATATAACGTTATAAACGCTTTCGTTAACGCGAATTTGCTTTACGAAATGTATATAAAAACGCTTTTAAGATACCCTTAACGTAAAAAATTTTTCCTAATTAGGAAGGTATTATACGGATTAAGGGAATTATTTTTCTTATAGCAAAAGAACTTTACTGGAACGTTTAAAAAGTTAAGGTTTAACCCTGTTTTTTACGAACCTTATTATTTTATTCGTTAAAAAGTATTAATTTTTTTTTAATAAACGATATTATTGCAACGTACCGCAAAAACGATAAAGGCTTCGCCGATTAGTTAATTTAATAAATACGGGAACGGTATACCCTTATAAAAGGTAAGGACTTATAATAATTCCTTAGTATTAAAGTAATTAAAGATAAAGTTAACGGAAAATTTTAATTATTTTAATTAAACTTTATAAATAAACTGGTTAACTTAATTTTAAAAAAAGTTTAAATAACTTTTTAAATACGTTAATAACAAACGTCTAATTACTGCCGAATTTTAATTTAACTTATTTAAGTTCCGTTAATAAATACCAGAAAAAAATCGGTTTTATTTTATACGTCGTAATTAATATACGACCTAATATATTATTTACGGTATCCTGATTCGCCTGATTTAACTTAAACCTTAATAACGTATATTACAAAGCTGTTAATCGAATTATATTATACCTAATCGGGATTAAGATTTTAACGTTGTAATTCGGAAATAAAAATTTATTAAATACTTAAAGCAACGTTTCTTTCGTAAATAATATAATCGATCGAAAAAGTTTTTAAACGTATATTATAAAGCTATTTAGAAAAGTAATAAAATAACGGACGAATAAGCAAAATATAATAACTACTTTTATAACAAAAACGGAAATATTATTTTTTATATAAGCCGCAAAAAAGGTTTTATTTAACTTTCGATTAATTAAAAAATTTAAAGTTAACCTAAATATAAAACCGTTAAATATATAATACGATAATTAATAAATTATACGGTTTATTAATACCGACGTCGCCTTATTACAAATAAAACTGCAGCATATAAATATATATAACTATTAATTACGAAAAGCCGTAAAAAGAAACTTAATTAAAATGGATTATACGTTTACGGGAAATATATTAGTTAATGGATTAACTAAAACCTTGTTACGTAAACCCTTTAAATATTTTAAAAAGCAACTAAGATTAATGGATATTACGGAAGCCCTCGAATTACGGAGGAACACCCTGCGAATAATTTCAAAAAAGGAATTAGCTGATTAGGAGGAATTAATCGCCGGAAAAGAGGTGGAATGGAAAGCTGTGGCTTTAAGGAGTGATAGGTATAACGCAACGCCGTAACTGCGTTAAGGCGTTAAGGAGATGTGTCAGCTAGCAGGGGGTGCGCTAGCATCCCTATATACGGAAAGGCTCCCTCTGATCGGAACTCATATGTTCCGTGGCTAGTTTCCATATAAACTGCAGTAAGCGATTTAGAGCACCTGCAACTAGTCATCAATACAACAGAACTGATGTCCCCTATATCCGACACTTACCGATTGGTTATATATTAAATTGCAAAATCTACCCAACTAACGCAATCACGTAAAATTTGATATAGTGGCTACTAGCTTAGCGTATGCACCTACCTTAAAAATCTACTTAAGTGACAAGGTATGATTAAAATTTTAGGTGTACGTATCTTATTTTTTTGGAGAAACTTTTGAAATGAGAGAGTAATCCCTCTCGGACACCGTAATATATGGGCCGATCATTAGGTGACCTTTCCGTATATGGGGCGCTACGCACCCCCCAGCTAGCTGACAGGAACCCTTTAACTTAGTACCTAAAGCAATGGCACATTTTGCAGCCTTTGTCGCCGGGACCCGATGACTTGGTTAGTTGACTGATACGATATATAGGAGAAACAAATATGTACTGTGTACTTACTGTGTACAGGTGGGGCACATGCATCCCCTGCACGTATGTTACATTCGTGTGTAACCGCCCGGCGCCCAGATGCCCAGGGGCTTTTGGTTCTGGAGTAAGGAGTCACCACACCAGGCAATAGGGTGCCTAGCTATGTACGCACAGCTTGCTGCTACTCCGGAAGCTTTCCCTCCTCTATCTCCTCACCCCTCACTCCTCACTCCAACCAAGAAACAAACATCTTCCACACACTCTCTCTGTTAGCTTTATTGAATCTCAATCTCAACCTCAACCTCGGCCTATCATATCTATCCATCATATTGAACACCCAGGCAGACCTTATGGAACACTACGAAGATGTCTGCCACAGGGCCCCATACGTGATCTCGAAAACGCCGGGACGGTTCAGCAGATGACCATGGTTTCCGGGGCAGGCTAGCTAACTTTTCTCGTAGATATCACCCATACGGAATGGTCTACGATCGCACCGCCATGGTGCAGATGATCAGTGCTGGTCCAGGCGTAGCGCCCACTCAGCACATGGCCGAGCACGCCGAGAAACTGCTGTCCTTCTCCGAGGCCACCACTATCGTCGACATGGGCTGCGGTCCTGGCCAAGTCACCGACGCGGTCCTGCAAGCCCATCATGTGCGGCTGCCCCCGTCCGCCAGGGTGATCGGCGCCGATAACAATGCCCAGATGTTGGCACAGTACAGTAAACGCAAGCAGACCGAGATAGAGAAGGGAAATCCCTACTGGCAGCGTGCGGAGACCATCGAGGTGGACGTGTACGACTGCGCCGCCTTCGAGGACGACTCCGTTAGCCACATGCTGTGCGGCTTCCTCCTTTTCTTGGTTCCTAACCCAGGTAAGGCTATCGCTGCTCTCAAGCGTGTCACGGCCCCCGGCGGCGTGGTCGCCATGTCCTCCTTGCAGACCAGCGATTGGGCAAAGCTCTCCAGTTACCCCTTCAAGGTGTGCCCGCATCTGGCCACGGCCGCTCCGACGAACGGCTGCTCCTCCGCCGAGGACGTGATCAATCACCTGGAAGGAGCCGGGTTCAGGGATATCGAGGTCATTCCAACCGAGTCTTACATGGCATTCGGTGACTATGATGCTGTCTGTCGTTTCATTCTTACCAAACTACCCATGCCCGCGAGGGCTTTGACCCAGATGACGAACGAGGAGGTCTTGAAGACCCACGAGATGATGGTGGCTGACTTGAAGACTTGGTATCCCACCGTTCCAGCAACGATGGTTGGAAAGGTCAATATCGCCTACTGCCGCAAATGAATATGAGACTGATGGGATCACTGAGCGAGGAAGTAGGCTGGAATGACTCTTTTCGGGGGGTTCCGGCGGTGTGCAACACGTAGAAGTACTCATACTGAATAGAGATCTTCACACATGTGTATTTGGCCTTGGTTTTCAGGAGACGATTCGTACATCCGAGTCCGATGTTTCCCCAGAGTCCTCTATGCCCACCACGTATAAAGACACCGACTATTGCCATTATCTCTAATTAATGCCCGAGTGTGGGTGCCTTTTGAAGCACCTTGCTCACTGCTGGCCTAGAAAGCATCCGCTCGCTCCACTTCTGAATGTGAGGCCAATCTTTGATGTCGACCCCCAAAAAGGTAAACATCCATGGCATGGCAAAGGGAAAGTACGAAAGGTCCGCCAAAGTGGGTCGGTCTCCCAAAGCGATATATTCCTGGTCATGCTCTCCGAGGCGCTTCTCGAGGATGTCCCACTGCTTGAGCGTGTTGGAGTGCATCCTGTTGTGCAGCAGATGTTGTTAGCTAACACCGGGTGTTACGCAGCCTTAATACGGGAGAGCTTTCATTCATACTTTTCAATCGTCCGAGGTAACTGCACCGGAGCCGCGCGAGTCGGGTAGCCGCGGGAGAAGTAAAGCCAATACTTGGCTGTCGGGCTACATCATAAGAACCCGTGAGCAAATAATAGTCCCTTTCTACATGTGTAGGTAGAAAGCAGAGCTACTATTCAGCTGCTTACCCTAAACCAGCCGTCTGATATGCAGTCCAAGCCAAAATGGCCCCTTTCTCCGCCAGGTTCCTGCCTCTCCAAGTACCATCTACGTCATAACGCTCGGCGAGATACTGCAAGCAAGCAGTCCCCTCGAAGACTACGACCTGCTGGTTTGTTTCCGGATCATGGTCCTTGAGAGCAGGCACCATACGCTCAGGGTGGATGCTATAGAACCACTCGTCTCGGGTGTCAATCACCGAGAGCAGATGCGGTAACTGCAACTCTTCGGCCAGAATGAGCGGTTTGATATAGTTGATGTAGTTTGTCTGGTCAGCTAGACAGCTCGGTCAGCCTTTTCAATACGCTCGGCACCTCTCTGCCTTACCTTTGAGAATGTACAAGATCACCCGGCCATCGTACTCTGTGTCGCCAATGATCACCTCCCCGTTGGACTTGGACTTGATAACGCGCTCGGGTACATTAGTAGTGTTTGTGCTGTCGAACGACTGCAAGGACGCCTGGGTGTCAGCAGCCATTATGCCTCACAAATGGCAATAACAACGCATTACCTAGGCACTTCTTTCGGTGGCGAAGAGTTTGTCCTTTGTTTCTTTTAAATCGCATTCGGTCAGACTTACAATGTTGGGAGTTGTAATCAAGTTCCGTCCCAATCGAATCGACCCGTCTTCGGTACCCGTGTGATAGATGGACGGCATCCGAATCCCGCGAGCCGCGAATTGACGAAACACGACGCGTCCTGGAGGCTGTACTTCCTTTAGGGTGGCAGAAATAGGACATTGTGGCTCTTCAACCCCCTAACTTCTATCCGGTTCTCGAGGGTTCGACTCAAGTTGACGTATCAATTCGGGTAGTGGCCGAGATTTTCCCCGACGGTGGTGTGTTCTACGTTAGTGATGCTTCCATATAATCTGGTTCTACATGTATAGATTGAAAAGCTCTAAGCCCAACCGGTATCTTCCATCCTTCTATGTGGCTGCCGGTAGCCGATATGCAGGGGTCGAAGCAATTCCACCGAAGTCCACGGATTGCAAAGTGGATTGCGCAATTGCCAAGCCCACGCCACCCATTTAGCCCTTCCTGAAATGGACGTCCATCCATTTGAAGCTATCGTGGATGGACATCGTATCCATAATAAGTGGTCCCCGTAGCGGTGTAGGTCCCGCTGTTAATGAAGCCTAGTTGTAAAAGTGGTAATACTAACAAATGGCTGTCCATCGCGCTACAGAAAGGGTCCCACTTACCCGGAAACGCTTAATATCTTAACATATCTGTCAGCTAGCAGGGGGTGCGCTAGCACCTCCATATACGGAAAGGCTCCCTCTGATCGGAACTTATATGTTCCGTGGCTAGTCTCCATATAAACTGCAGTAAGCGATTTAAAGCACCTGCAACTAGTCATAAATACAACAGAACTAATGTTCCTTATATCCGACAATTAAGAATCTTATCCGTTAAATTTGCGCTATTATCAATTAATTAGCTATTGCTGAAACGGTATAGGTAATACATTAATACAAATTACTGATATATTTTATTATTTAAAATGGCGATTAGTGCGTTAACGTTAACGTTTTCCGCCATTTACAAGGAACCTAAAAACTAGGATCGCTTTAAAGGCGAATTCGAAACCAAAGCGTATACGTTCGAAATATAAGATTATATAAATCCTGATTAAGATAACCTATAGCCTGTTAAACCTATTAAACCCGATATAACCTTTTATTTAAAAAAACGAGTTCGTTAAACGATTATATAGGCAGCTAATTTATTTACCGAAAAAAATTTATAAATCGAAAAAGTTAATTATACGAATTATCCGACAAATATCTTTAAGATAACGACCGAAGGCAGATAAATCTATATATAGGAATATACGGCCTATATTTACGAAGATCGAATATACGATACCTTTCGTAAAAGCGTTATCGATTTTACGAAATAAATCCTGAAATTTATATTTCCAGCGATCAAAGAAATAAGTTTCCTCCCGAAAAAAAACTTACGGGAATGGTACGCCGCTTTGGCCGAAACCGGCAAGGTGTATAACAGCAGGCTTATGAATAATATCCAACGGGAGTACCGTAAAAGGCTGAAGCAAATTTCGAAGTCGGCAAAGAAGTTAAACGAATAAATCGTAAAGTGGCAAAAAGTAATAGCCTAAGGACGACGTTATAACGTTCCAGAAACGAAGATAATAATTATATAGGTTAACGACCTATATATAGTTATAGCTCTAATTATAAGGTCCTAGATATTTACCTTCCAAATAGTAAAGAAAACCGAGATCGATAACGATACGATTAACTATTAAAAGATGGCTGCCAACCTTTTAAATTATTAGACTATGATTTATCCCTTATTTACATTATTACGAAATATTAAAGGAACGTTTTTAACCTTTTAAGGGACCTTTACAGGCCCCTTTAATCAAAATAATCCTGATCAGGACGATATTAAGGATACTAACCCTTAATAACAAGGAAGGACCTTAGGACGTGGGTCAAGGCGTAATGGTTTTAATACGGACCGAAATAACAAACGAAAACGCCAGGAATCGAATACGGAAGGTATTCGTTATAAAGCCTGCTTAAACCTTTTCTATATATTATCCTATTACTTTTATGCATTCCCTAGCAAAGCTCCACCATATTTCCGCTTTAACGATCGGATAATTGCATTCGTCTAAAATCGAATTACTTCCGATTAGTTTTTTAAGGAAAAAATTAACTGTTTATCAAAGTTTATAAAGAAACTAAACACTTAAAAAACCAATTAACTTTTATAAGAAGTAAAACAAGTCTTAACGTACTTTTTAATTTTTAATTAACGTAATGCAAAAAATATTGCGTTTTACCCTTTAAGGAATTCGTCCATTTTGGACTTAAAAATTACGATATATATTTTTAACCTTATTAATAAGTTCCTAAATTTCAAATTAACCGTATAAGGCGACGGGGTGTACGCAGGTAATAGCTTCGTACCGATTAAAGGGTACGGAAAAGTTAATATATTATTTCGAAATCTTAATAATACGAAAACGTTACGTTTGTACGACATGGCATATTACGAAAACTTCGTATGCAACTTGGTATTTTTTCAGCAATTCCGGAAAAAGGGGTATTAATAGGATAATAAAAAAACCAACAACTTTATTCGAAATAAGTACGATTAGGTAATTATTACGCTAATAAATAAATTTAATTAATTCGTTCTGGAAAATATTAACGTAACAGCTACTTATGCAGCCCTAGTAACTTATAAACGAAACGTTAACTTATATATAACGAAACCATTACGAATCGGTAACGGTACAATATAGCACCTAAAATTAGGACATTTAGGGCCTAAAGTTATCGCTTAATTGCAGACCTATATAAAGAAAGTACGCTTAAAGGGTTCTATAATAGTCGAATACCAAGCATATAACAAGGCAAAGGCCAAGAGGCTAATACGCCGCAAGCCGAAAAAAGGAACCTCCCGATTAGGATAGCAAATCGCCGTCGACTTTATAAATTTCGAAAAAGACCCTAAAAGGTATAAATACGTTATATTTGCGACTGATAAGTATTTAGGCTTTATCTAGGATATTTACCTTAAAAATCGAAAGCAAGATATATTAATTACGGCATTCCGATATTTCCTAAAGGTTTTAAAGAACCAAGATAAGGTTTTCCTACAGGTAATCGAATGCGATAACGAAATTTTGAAAAATTATCAACTTCGAAATATGCTTTAATCGTTTCCTTTTAATATCAAACTTAAGCCTTTAATACCGCATACCCAGGTTTAAAACGGGGGTGCAAAACGTTTAAGGGATATAATAAAGGAAAAAACGACTATAATACGAAATAACGTTAAGTTACCTTCGTTCCTGATTATATATATCCTTAAAGCGGTAATATATTTATATAACCGTATACCTAAATACCCATTTTTTTAATAAAGCTTATACGAAGTTTACTATATTTACCTAACGTATAAAAACGGCGTTACAATATTTAATCGAAAACCTTAATAAGCTTACCTACAAACGTATAACTATATGGCTTACGTTATAACAATTGCCGCTATAAAAAAAAAGCAGAGATTCCAAAAGTTGAATTTTAAAGCATAAATAGATTATTTCGTTAGCTACCGATTTACGAATATTTACGAAATCTGAAACCTATTAATTAATAAGGTTATCGCCATTCGAAACGTATAATTTAACGAAAAGGCCACCTTTTTAGGTAATATTAAAGATTTAAAAGATAACCTTTTGCATATTACAAAAGAAAAGTTACAAAAGTTACTCCGATAAGTAAAAATACTTAATTAGGCTAACAGCTATTATATACCTTCGCAAAAAGAAAATAAAAACTTAAGCGGAATAATTTAGTTACCGGCTGAACAAAAGGAATAAATTTAAAAAGGTACTAATGTAAAAAGCGCACAAAATGGAATAAAATAAGCCTGTTTTTTAAGGACTAATTATTTTTATACGACCGTTATGTTCGAGCTACTTTTATCCCTTGGACCATTATTTCCACTAGCGTTTGCCTTAATAACTATTACGATCATTACGCCGACGGAAAAAATCGAAGCAGCCCTAAACTCCTTTTATACTATTTAACCCAAAGTAACGATAAGAAACGAAGGTATTTTACGGGAAATCGGCGTAAGCCTCCCGTACGTTCCGTACTAAAAAGGTATTATCAGAAACGACTATAAGGTATGAAAAGCCGCATTTAATGCAAAACGTTTAATCCTTTTTGTTAATACGTACGATAACCGGCCGGTAAGCTGCGAAAGTTTAAGGAAGTTAATTACCTAAAATACGCGCTACTTTAATCGGAAAAGCTATAATATTTAAAATATATAAAAATATTTAAGTTATAAGACCGGGTATATAGGCGTAATTTACCGCCACCGCTGCAAAGCTATAAAAAGCTAAGTATATACCTATTAAGGAAAATATTCCGTAAAGCCGAAAAAGTTTACTTGCAAAGTTATAAGGAAATAAAATCTTAGGAGGTTATTAATTAGTTTTTTAAAAGTGTTAAAGGGAAATAGGTCCTAAGATATATATAAATATACGTCTATAAGTTCGATAAATATAGTTGGCTATAGAAATACAAGGCCAGTTTCGTCGTACGAAGCGATTAACAGCTAAAAAACGCTTATAGCGATATATACGTATCCATACTTGCTAGAAGGTCGTTTCGAACCTTAATCGTTATCGCGGCTAGGTTTAACCTAAAGCTTAAGCAGTATAACGTTGTAAACGCTTTCGTTAACGCGAATTTACCTTACGAAATATATATAAAAATGCCCTTAGGATACCTTTAACGTAAGAAAATTCTCCTAATTAAGAAGGCATTATACGGATTAAGGGAGTTACCTTTGCTATGGCAGAAAAACTTTATTGGGACATTTAAAAAGTTAAGGCTTAACCCCGTTCCTTACGAACCTTGCTGTTTTATTCGTTAGGGGGTATTTATCTTTTTCTTTATAAACGATATTATTGCAGCGTACCGCAAAAACGATGAAGGCCTCGCCGATCAGTTAATCCAACAAATACGGAAACGGTATACCCTTATAAAAGGTAAAAACCTACAATAGTTCCTCGGCATCGAAATAATCAAAAACAGGGTTAATGGAAAAATCTAGCTGTCTTAATCAAACTTTATAAATAAGCTAACTAACCTAATTCCAAAGGAAAATCTAAATAACTTCCCAAATACGCCAATAACAAACGTCGAACTACTGCCGAATTCTAATTTAGCCCATCCAGGCTTTGTTAACAGATACTAAAAAAAGATCGGTTCCATCCTATACGTCGCAATTAATACACGACTTGATATATCATTTGCGGTATTCCGACTCGCTCGATTTAACCTAAACCCTAGCAACGTATATCACAAAGCTACTAATCGAGTCATATTATACCTAATCGGAACCAAGACTTTAACGTTGTAATTCGGGAGTAAAAATTTATTAAATACCTGGAACGATGCCTTTTTCGTAAATAATACGAGCGATCGAAAAAGCTTCCAAGCGTATATTATAAAGCTATTTGGAAAAGTGATAAAATGGCAGGCGAATAAGCAAAACATAGTAACTACTTTTACAACCAAAACGGAATTATTATCCCTTATACAAGCCGCAAAAAAGGCCTTATTCAGCTTTCGACTAATCAAAAAAGTTTGGAATTAACCTAAATACACGACCGTTAAATATGTAATACGACAATCAACAGATTATACAGTTTATCAACGCCGACGTCGCCCTGTTACAAACGAAGCTGCAATACGTAAATATATATAACCACTAGTTACGAAAAGCCGCAGAAAAGAACTTAATCAAAGTGGATTATACGCTTACGGGCGACATATTAACTAATAGATTAACTAAAACCCTATTACGCAAACCTTTTAAACATTTCAGAAAGCAGCTAGGATTAATAGACATTACGGAAGCCCTCGAACGGCGAAGGAATATCTTGCGAATAATTTCAAAAAAGGAATTGGCTAATCAGAAGGAATCAATCGCCGGAGGAGAGGTAGAATGGAAAGCTGTGGCTCTAGGAAGTGATAAGTGTAACGTAACGCCGTAATTGCGTCAAGGCGTTAAAGGGGTATGTCAGCTAGCAGGGGGTGCGCTAGCACCTCCATATACGGAAAGGCTCCTTTTGATCGAATCTTATATGTTCCGTGGCTAATCTCCATATAAACTGCAGTAAAGCGATTTAGAGCACCTGCAACTAGTTATAAATACAACAGAACTGATGTTCCTTATATCCGACAATATCACTCCTTTATAACTCTAAACATACTTATAATCTAATAACGAAAGTGGTAGTTATATTAAAATCCTTAAATTTTTGCGGTCATTTTAATACCGGGCTCGGCCTTAAAAAATAACTGCGTCGCTAAATATGGATTACGTATTAACAAATATATTATTTTTATCCGGTTTTTAAATAAGAAATATGTTAACTTTATAGTAATTTGGCTTTTTTAACAACATATAATAGTTATAACAATAAGAATAATATTATTTTGAAGCCTTCGATTAAGGTAATTTAACGGTAAAGTCTATTTACTTTTGCGATTTTATTTGACTTTATGTTATGGTTGCACGCCGCACCATACCGCTACGGGCAAAAGATTGGCGATTGATCGCAATGGTTGGTGTCAGATATAGGGGACATCAGTTGTGTTGAATTAATTGGCTAGTTGCGTGCATTCTAGCAACGCGTGCTGATCTTTGAAGTAGTCTAGCCACGGAACATATATGCTTCGATCAGAGGGAATTTTATCGGATATGGGTGCTAGCGCACTCCCTGCTAGCTGACACACCCCCTCAACGCCTCGACGCAGTCACGGCGTTAACCGTCACACTTCATCACTTTCTAAAACCGCAACGTTCCATTCCACCTCTCTTCCGACGATCGAATCCTCCTAATTAACCAATTCCTCCTTTGAAATCATTCGTAAGTTATTCCTCCGCCGATGGAGGGCTTCCGTAACGTCCATTAATCCTAGCTACTTTTTGAAATGCCTAAAAAGTTTTCGTAATAAGGCCTTTGTCAATCCATCAGCCAATATATCGCCCGTAGGCGTATAGTCCACTTTGATCATGTCCCTTTCTACGGCTTTTTGCAACCAGTAATTATGTATATCTACATGCCGTAATTTCGTCTGTAACAGGGCGACGTCGGCGTTAATAAGCCGAATAATTTGTCGATTATCGTATTACATATTTAACGGTCCAGCATCTAGGGTAATTCTTAATTTTTTAATTAATCGAAAATTAAATAAAATTTCTTTTACAACCTACGTAAAAAATAATAACTTCGCTTTTGTTATAAAAGTAATTACTATATCCTGCTTGTTCGCTTGCTATTTTATTATTTTTCCGAATAACCTTATAACATAAGCTTAAAAACTTTTTTAATCGATTATATTATCCGCCAAAAAAGCATTACTTTAAGTATTTAATAAATTTTTACCCTTAAACTGTAACGTTAATATCTTAATCCCGATTAAGTATAATATAACCCGATCGATAGCTTTATAATACGTATCGTTAAGGTTTAGGTTAAATCGAACAAATCGGAATATTGCAAAGGTTATATCGGGTCGTATATTAATTATTACGTACAAAATAAAACCGATTTTCTTTTAGTATTTATTAACAAACCTTAAATAAGTTAAATTAAAATTCGGCAGTAATTCGACGCTTATTATTAACGTATTTAAAAAATTATTTAAACTTTTTTTTGGAATTAAGTTAACTAACTTATTTATAAAATCAAATTAAAAAAACCAAATTTTTCTTTTAACTTTATCTTTAATTACTTTAATCCCTAGGAATTATTATAGGTTTTCGCCCTTTGTAAAAATATATCGCTTCCTTATTTATTAAATTACCTAATCGACGAGGTCTTAATCTTTTTTACGGTACGCCGTAACGATATCGTCTATAAAAAAAAAGATAAACATTTTCTGACGAATAAAATAATAAGATTTATAAGAAACGGGGTTAAATCCCAAATTTTTAAATATCCTAGTAAATTCCTTTTGCCAAAGCAAAAATAACTTTTTTAATTTATATAATACCTTTTTAATTAAAAGAATCTTGTTACGATACGGATATTCTAAAGGTATTTTTATATATACTTTATAAAGTAGGTTAACGTTAACGAAAGCGTTTATTACGTTATACTGCTTAAGCTTTAGGTCGAATTTAGCCGTAATAACGATTAAAGTTTTAAATAACCTTTTAATTAAAGTGGATACGTATATATTATTATAAGCGTTCTTTAGCTGTTAATCGTTTTATACGACGAAACGTACTTTGTATTTTTGTAACCAGCTATATTTATCGAATTTATAAATATATATTTACATATATTTTAAAATTTATTTCCCTTTAGCAAAAAATTAATTAATAACTTTTTAAAATTACATTTTTTTTTAACTTTATAAGTAAACCCTTTCGGCTTTACGAAATAATTCCTTTAACGGGTATATATTTAGCTTTTTATAGCTTTACGGCGATAGCGGTAAATTGCGTTTATATATCCGGTTTCACAACTTAGGGATTTTATGTATTTTCGTATCGAAATTTTTCCGATTAAGGTAATACGTATTTCGGGTAATTATTTTCCCTAAATTTCCGCAGCTTACCGGCCGATCATCGATCGTATTAACAAAATGGACTAATCGTCCTACGTTAAACGCGGTTTCTTATACTTTATGATCGTACCGATAACCATCCTTTCGACGCGGAACGTACGGGAAGTTTACGTTTATAACCCGTAAGGTACTTTCGTTTTTTACCGTTACTTTGGGTTAAATAAAACGATAAAAACCTAGGGTTACCTTTATTATTTCCGCTGGCGTATTAATCGTAACAGTTATCAAAGCAAACGTTAATAAAAGTAATGGGCCAAGGGACGGAAATAGTTCGAATATAGCGGTCGTATAAGAGTAATCAATCCCATACAAACAGATTTGTTTTTTCCCATTTCGTAAGTTTCGTACGCCTATGCCATTTTGAAGCCACCCCTTTTGTCCAACCGGTAATTAAATTATTCCGCTTAGATTTTCGTCTTGTTTTTATATCTGTACATTTGGGTAGCCTGGGCCCTAATCAGGTAATTTTACCTATCGCAATAACTTCTGTAGCTCTTTTTTTATAACGTACAAAAGGTCGTTTTTTAAATTTTTGATATTACCTAAAAAGGTAGCCTTTTCGTTAAACAATACGTCTCGAATGGCGATAACCTTATTAATTAATGGGTTCCAAATCTCGTAGATATTCGTGGATCGGTAACCGACGAAAACCCAATCTATGCCTTAAGGTTTAACTTTTGAAGTTTCTGTTCTTTCTTTATGGCAGCAGCTGTTATAGCATAAGCCATACAGCCATATACTCGCAGGTAAGCCTACTGAAACTTCCGATCAAATACTATAACGCCGTCCTTGTACGCCAAGTAAATATAATAAACCTCGTATGGGCTTTGCCAGAAAAGTACGTATTTAGGGGTACGGTTATATAGATATACTGCCGCTTTGAAGATGTATACGATCAGAAACGAAAGTAACTTAGCGCTATTTTACATTACAATCGCTTTTTCCTTGATCACACCTTTTAAACGCTTTGCACCCCCGTTCTGGGCCTGGGTATACGGTACTAAGGGTTTAAGTCTGATACTGAACGGAGGCGACTAAAGCATATCTCGAAGCTGGTAATTTTTTAAAATTTCGTTATCGCATTCGAATACTTATGGGAAGATCTTATCCTGGTTTTTCAGAACCTTTAAGAAATATCGGAACGTTGTAATTAATGTATCTTGCTTTCGATTCTTCAGGTAAATATCCTAAATGCATTTTAAGTACCTATCGGTCACGAACATAACGTATTTATATCCTTCAAAGTTTTCTTCGAAATTTGTAAAATCGATGGCGATTCGCTGTCCTAATCGGGAAGCTCCCTCCTTCGGCTTACGGCGTATTTGCCTCTTGGCTTTCGCCTTGCCACATACTTGGCATTCGACTGTTGTAAAACTCTTTAGGCGGACTTCCCTTATATAAGACTGCAATTGGGCGATTACTTCGGGCCTTAGGTATCCTAGTCTTAGGTACTATATCGTACCGTTACCGATTCGTAATGGTTTCGCTGTATATAAGTTAACGTTTCGTTTATAAACTGCGAAGGCTGCATAGATAACTATTACGTTAATATCTTCGATAACGAACTAATTAAACCTATTTATCAATATAACAACTACCTGATCATATTTATCTTAAATAAAGTTATTAATTCCCCGGTTATCCTATTAATATCCTTTCTTTCAAAGTTGCCGGAAAGATACCAGATTATATACGAAATCTTCGCAATAAACCACGTTATATAAACGCAACGCTTTAAGGCCCTTAAAGTTCTAAAGCAGTATATCTACTTTTCCATATCCTTTAATCGGGACGAAACTATTCCCTGCGTACATACCGTCGCCTTAGATCGTCGTTCTATAATTCAGGAACTTACTAATTAAGTTAAAGATATATATAATAAACCTTAAGTCTAAAATGGCCGAATTTCTTAAGGGGTAAAACGCGACGTTCGTCGTATTGCGTTAATCAAAAATTAAGAAATACGCCAGTATTCGTTTTACTCCTTTTAAAAATTAATCTATCTTTTAAGTAATTAGTTTTTCTATAATTTTCGATAAACGGTTAATCTTTTCTTTTAAGAACTAATCGAAAGTAATCCGGTTCTAGACCAATATTAAAATTCCCTTATTAGGCTTAAACTTTGCTGGAGCTTTATTAAGGAACGCGTAATAATATTAGGGTAACGTATGCCCAGGGTTTAGGCACGTTTTATACCGAATTCCTTATGCGTTTAACTCTTGGCGCTTTCGTTTGTTGCTACTGCTATTTCGGCTTGCTTGGAAACCTTTACGATTATTTCGTTTCGGCCTTTTACCAGAAGTTTTATTACGTAGTTAATTATTAATATCCTTAGTCTTTTCCTAATTAAGATCGTCCTAATTAAAAGGGTTTGCTAGGGTTTTATAAAAAGTCGAAAACGTTGCTTTAACGTTTTTTGCTAACTGTTGTAAATTCGTTATAATTTAATAATTTAAAAAATTAACCCTAACTTTTAAGTAATTAATCGTTTTTTTTTTTTTCGATATTATCCTATTTAAGAAGTATAAATAAATTCGACTAAGTAGGTATAATTAGCGTTATTGCTGTATATAACTAATTCGTCCAAATAACTGGCATGGTTATTTCGAAAATCCCGTAGCGTTAACCTTAAGCCATAATTTCCTGCTATTTCGTTATTTATTTATCAAACCTTTTAGCGGTTTTCGGGCTTGCTTTAATCGTTTTTCGTATTTGCATTTAATGTTTATAAGTAATCGGCTGTCGTAGACCTTTTTTAATTATTGCAATTTGGTATATTAGCCCTTAGGGTCGTTATTTAAGCTTAAGTAAGTTTGTTTGATCGATAGGGAAACGTTATTTAAAACCCATTTTATAAGCTCGTTGCAATTTTTTCGAAAGATTTTGTATTTCCGGTTTAGATAGGTATAGGTCGCAAAGTTCTGATTATAAGCTTATCTACTTTCGGTCGTTATTTCGAAGGTATTTGTCGGATAACTCGTATAATCGATTTCTTCGGTGGTTTTTCCGGAGGATGAGGATAAGGATAAGGTTGTAATGGTCGGGGTATTGGTTCGCGTTTAAGGACGAATTCGTCTTTTTGGATAGGAGGCAATGACGGGTGCTGTAGGTTTGACAGGCCATGGAACGTTTTGATTAAGATCAATATAGTCCTATAGGTTATATCCCTTGGCTTTGGTCTTAAATTCGTCCTTGAATTTGTCCCAGTCCTTAAGACCAGTATAGATAACTGCGGACGTTGTTAGTACGGTTGCCATTGTAACTAATAAATACATAAATAATTGCTACTGATATGCAGCTTATATCGTCTTAGCAACAGCTGATCAATTAATAGATAACACGAATTGAGCGAATAAGACTTTTAATTGTCAGATATAAGGGATATCAGTTGTGTTGAATTAATTGGCTAGTTGCGTGCATTTTAGCAACGCGTGCTGATCTTTGAAGTAGTCTAGCCACGGAACATATATGCTCCGATCAGAGGGAATCTTATCGGATATGGGTGCTAGCGCACCCCCTGCTAGCTGACAGTTGGCGATCAACTAGGTGCTTACAGCTGTATAAGAGCTACGCCGCGCTACGGGTGACCAGGCCGTAACACTTTAATTCGAAGATATAACTGAATTCGAATAGCTTAAAGCATAAAGCTGTTAATAAGGCTACTTAACGAAGGAACAGGGTTATTAGGCGTAACATCTGGGTCCCATATATTTTAGATACGTTTCCGATATATTTTTGATCATCCGAATTAACGTACGGTTTTTCGCAAGAGCAACATATTAACATTTCGAGACCTATATAATAGCTTCCATTTTGCCTAACCGTTGTTAGCCCCCCTGCTAGCCCCTTTGCTAGCCCCCTTGCTAGCCTGGCTAGTAACTGTTACATTAATTCGCTAGTTATTTATTAAAGAAATGAAGTAGCTGCTATTAACCTATAATTAATGCAAAGCTTTATATTAACGCCGATTTACGCGTTGCGTACGCGTTCCGTACGCGTTCCGATCTATATGTACAGAAATAATACATACTTTAATACCAAGGACGTTTTTTAAGATACCTAAAATCGTCCACGTATATCCACTGATGACCATCCATATGAGAAAATCGCCAGTTCCATCCATATATTTTAGTATGGTGGTGGATGGACGTCAATCCACTCCACGGGGGTGCTTCGTGGCGTGGATTGCATTGCTTCGACCTCTGCCGATATGGCATGCTCCCAATCTTACACCAGACTGCTATAGTGCAGTTACTTGCCCTTCCAACACAGATCGCAATTACTCGGCGTTACAGTTAACTTCCAATGCCCAAAATCTATACGCGAGTCGCTCGAGAAACAACGACGGCTTATAGCATTGCAAAATCGAATTACCTACTCTAGAAAAGACGCAACAGGTGCATTCACATCTCCTCGTTCGCGACGATGACTTCAAACCTGGACTCTGGTGACCCTACTGCTGCTACCCCTCCCAAAGCTTCTCCAGTCAACGCTCAGGAGTTCGGGTCGCAATATTGCATCCCACCACTTTCTGCCTTTCTCAAACATGCGGGGGCATATACAGAAAAGCAGCAGAGATCCCATCTGCGCTTCGTCCGTAATACCGTTGTCCCGAGGATTGGCCCCCAGCCCGGTACCAAGTCTCTCTGGACTTTACCACGGTTCGCCATTCGGGTTCAGCATCAACCTCACCGATGCCACAGAGCCCTTTGTGCGGTTCGCCTTCGACCCGGTGGGGGCCGAGATCGGCGATGGCTCAACACCGCTCCCCAAAGAAGCGCTGTTTTCCATGCTGCCTGGCCTTGTCGAAGCGACGCAAGCGGACATGCATTGGTTCAACCAGATCAAGGAAGGGCTTTTTCTAAAGGAGGAAGAAGTACCGGTCGTTAGAGCACAGTGGTCCGCAATCCCTCGCAGCCGCAGATCTTCCTCGCGATATACCTTCACGGCGGGCACAGGTCCATGAAGGCGTACATGTTCCGACATCGAAATCCTGCGCGACGGGCCAGAGCTCCGTGGACCTTGTTTTCAATACCTCAAACGCCTCGAACCATACGGAGAAACCTTTGCACCGGCTCTCGATTCCTTGAAGGAGTATTTCGGAAAAGCCTGGAGCCCCTGGCGCTGGGCTGCCTCGCCCTCGACTGCGTGGACCCCGAAAGTGCGTGAGTCAAGATCTATGCGCAGGTCAAATTAAACGCCTTCCGCACGGTCGAACACGCCGTCACATTTGGCGGAAAGCGCAGGGACGACACAACGCTCCGAGGGCTCGAGAGACTCCGCAAGATTTGGCACGTGCTTCTCAACGAGCCCCGAATAGCAGAAGACGACGATTTTGCGGCGGCTTCGGTCGACCCGGACAGTCGGTACAAGACCCTCTCATACAGCTGGGAGCTGAGGCAGGGCCAGGAGTTGCCAGACTTGAAGATATATATCCACTTGTGGCTGCATGCTAAGGACAACCACGTCATGCTGGAGAACTGGGAGAAATTTTTCAAGGCAAATGGTTGGGAATGGGGCGCCCACGACTCGTACAGGACTATGATCGAGGATGCGTTGTTCGTCTCCCCTTTCATTTATGTTCTGCCCTCTATTGCTGCGTCCTTTACTAACACCGCAGGCAGTGGCAAGGAGTACACTACGGCGGAGACGCCGGTCATCCATACTTGTGCCTTCTTCCAGTTCACCGACAAAAAGGGGGTCTACATGACTTCCTACATGTCTCCGCCAGTGCCGGAATGTTAATGATATACGGATTCGTCGGTCGGGTTAGGATAGATGGACATTTATTTTGCGGACACGTTAGAGGGAGAGCTACTATACAACGGACAAAAGGCATTTGACATAAAATCTATAGCCCGTTTGTCCGTTCTACGAAGTAGTATATGAGGTAATTTAGCATTTTACCAGACGGGCACCTAATTGACACGGTGCCGATGTCCGATTCTCGTCACTTAACATGTGAGATTACCCTTAAGAGGAGGACGTATACCTTAGGAGGGTGTCCGGGTGGTCGGTGTGTCATGTAATGTAAAGCGACATCTCACCTATTCGCATTATGTCGGATATCTACTTAGCCAGCCATGCTCATTAACCGCTTCTCAGTTCTCAGTTGAGCATAGTACCCGTTGTGTAACATTTGCCCGCGCACGGATAGCCGGCCACCGAACCCGAGAGTGCATGCACCTACCGGTACCCTAGGTAAACAGTTCGCCGTTGGCATTGGTCGGCCTCCATCCTTGTCTGCTGTCCAGTTGTTGGGTTGGGGGCCACCCCCTGACATGAAGCGCCTAACCTCAGTCTGCGAGTACTACTTTCGGGGAGACCGTTGCCTTCTATATTCAGCCCATTCCTCTCGCTCCATCAAATTAATCCCCCGCAATTTCCTCCCGCGATACTGCTCTGCACTGAGCCTCGAACCTTTATTGATACTCTCCGTACAGCATAATCCACCATGGCGTGTGAGTATGACATCATTGTCATCGGCGGAGGTCCCTCTGGCCTGAGCGCCGTCTCGACCATCGTCCGCCAGAGCCACAAAACCGTCCTGTTCGACTCGGGCAAGTACCGGAACGCACTGGCAAAGCACATGCATACCGTGCCCACTTGGGACCATCAGGACCCAGCCAAATTTCGGGCTGCTTCCAGAGCTGACTTCGACCGATATGGCTCCGTGACCGTGGAGAATGTTGAGATCGAGAGCGTTAAGAAGCGAGACGACGGACTCTTCGAAGCCACGGCCGGCTCAAATACGTGGACTGGAAAGAAGGTCATATTGGCGACCGGTATCGAAGACGTCTTCCCCGACATTCCAGGTTACGCCGAATGCTGGGTCTCGGCCATGTAAGTTTGCCCTCAAATATACCCTTCCCTCTAGAGTGTGATGGCATGCATCTCTAGATATCTATATCAAGCACTAATCTCTGTCTGCAAGCTTCCACTGCTTGTTCTGCCACGGGTGGGAGGAGACGGGTGCCGCCTCCTCCGGGATTTTAGCCGTAGGAGATGTCGGTGCCGCTGGTCCCGCTCTACACTTCGCGCGGCAGGCGTTGCGCATCTCGCGTCAAGTCACGCTCTACACGCACGGTGACGAGGAGCTTGCCAGGGAATTAACGGCTACGCTGGAATCCGCCCCGGCGCCCATGACGGTCGACTCGCGAAAGATCGCAAAGTTTGTCAAGGGACCGAAGGATGCAGAGATCATCTTGCACTTTGAGGACGGCACCAGCAAGACAGAAGGGTTCCTTGCTCACAAGCCAAAGCATAAGCTGAGAGGCAACTTGGCAAGGCAACTGGGCGTCGAGATTACGCCGCAGAACGTTCTCCAGATCAACCCACCGTTCAACCAGACGAACGTGAAGGGTGTCTTTGCTGCCGGAGACTGCGCCAGCCCGATGCAGAACGTTACTGGGGCTCTTTACGCAGGAACGCTTGCGGGAGCTGGGGCACCAGCGCAGATTCAGGCCGAGGCCTACAATCAAAAAGGCGTATTCTAGTTTCGGGGAGTCGGCTAGCACGAGACGTATCGCCCAACTAACTTGGGAAGGAAGCGGCAGGAATAATGTGATCAGAGGTCGAAGCAATGCAATCCACGCCACGAAGCACCCCCGTGGAGTGGATTGACGTCCATCCACCACCATACTAAAATATATGGATGGAACTGGCGATTTTCCCATATGGATGGCCATCAGTGGATATACGTGGACGACTTTGGGTATCTTGAGAAACGTTCTTTGGTGTTGAAGTAGGTGTTATTTCTGTATGTATGGATCGCGGAACGCGTAAATCGTCCAATTGAAGCTTTGCATTACTTCGCAGGTTAGTAACAGCTACATGAATTTCTTAATAAATTACTAGAAAAATGATGTAGAAAGTACCGGGCCAGAGGGGCCTGGGCTAGCAGGGCCTGGGTTAAAAATGGAAGCTATTACATGGGTATCGAAGTGTTAGTATGTGGCTCCTGCGAAGAACCGTGCGTTATTTCGGAAGATCAAAAATACATCGGAAACGTACCTAAAATGTATGAGCCCCATATGTTGCGTATAATAATCCTGTTTCCCTTCTGAGTAGTCTTACTAACAGCTTTATGCTTTAACCCTTCCGAATTTAGTTGCACCCTCGAAATCGCAGCCAAATAAAATCGCAAAAAAGAACCGGCTTTACCGTTAAATTGCCCTGATCGAGAGCTTTATAATGATATTATTCTTATTATTTCAATTGTTATATATGGCTAAAGGAGCCAAATTGTCGTGAAGTTGACATGTTTTGTATTTGAAAACCGAATGAGAATGACATGTTTGTTGATAGGTAACCCATATCTAACGACATAGCTGTCTTTTCAGGCCAAGCCCGGTATCAAAATGACCGCAAAAAATCAAGGATTTTAAATATGCCACTTTTATTATCAGGCGACAAGTCTGTCTAAAGTTATGAGGGAGTGATGGGTTGAAACGTTAGACGTTTCCGGGTAGGTAGGACCCTTTATGTGGCGGTGTAGACAGCCACCTGTTAGTATTACCACTTATATAACTAGGCTTCATTAACAGCGGAACCTACACCGCCACAAGGACCACTTATTATGGACACGATGTCCATCCACGATAGCTTCAAATGGATGGACGTCCATTTCAGGAAGGGCTAAATGGGTGGCGTGGGCTTGGCAATTGCGCAATCCACTTTGCAATCCGTGGACTTCGGTGGAATTGCTTCGACCCCTGAATGTGATGGCTTCCCCCCTTTGAAACGGAGATCCTCCAGTGACGATATTCGGGGCAGGACATTAAAAGAAACTTCAATAGAAAGCCTGTTTCCCACCTGACATGGTCCCTTTGCGCACCGCCTTCGTATCTCTTGATCGCAGCTAAATGCAGGTACCTAGTTAGCCGGGTGAACACCAAATCTCTTCGACGAGCCGAGAGGATTGGGGATGCTACTGCAATGGAAGGCACATTTATTTTCACGAGGAGTTGCTTTGGGTCAATCCATAATCCACGCTGGCTTCAAGGTATCCTGGTATTGTTTGAGATGGTGGTCAGGTGACAGCAGAGGAACATGATGTCGCAGCAACGCGACAATTGCCAGCAAGCACAATACAATCAGGTATAGGCGGCGTACATGCCGGCGTCGTTAGAGATTTGCGATTCCATTCGAGAGGAGATCCGTTTCGCATATGCTTTCCACCATACACCCACGACGTCGAAACCCTTACTAGGAATTTGGCGGGCATCGAGAAAGAGAAGCCAGGTACTTCACTGAATTTGGACGCTGAGCCCCTAAAACTTAGGCACAATAAGGGGTTTGTAGTATGGGTGACGCACTTCAGTACGTGGGTACGTCCTAGAAACGCAGGTACTATGTAGTTCCTTAGACATATCCACTACTACAAGCCGCTATCAGCTTCAGGTGCCAGGCGACGCGATTTACGTCTGCCCTCATGCGTTTCACTGGTGCCATTACGTCTAGTTGTTCTATTAGTTGAGGTTAAGGCGGGATTTAAGGGCCTGACTAGTTCTTTACCACTCTCGCTGTTGCTGACCCCCAACCGCCACTGGCTTTATGACTGTAGAAGGAGGCCCTGGGAATGGTATAACATCGTACAGAACAGATAGAATTAGGAGACAGCGTAAACTGACACAAGTGATCTATCACCGTCCTCCTAGGAGTCAACTCGGTCCCGTCCAACGGTATTTTCTGCTACGTCCTGGCACAACAGACGGCGTCTCCAGTTCCTATTCCCCCCGCGACGGCATGGCACTTGCTTTGACAATGCTGAAGCCCCTTCTCCGTAATGAATGCATGATGCTCCTTCTATATTGCTTTCAGGGGCTAGGAGAAATCATAAACCTCTGACACTAATATAAAGTCCGTGTAAACTCCATTTCTCGCTCTCTTCCTCTTCCCTCTTTAACCTTGTTCTCCTATAATACCAACGCATACAGACAGATACTAGCCACGATCTAGATGCAGACACTCCCCTTCTCTTGTCTCTGAGTTCCCCTTCGCTTCACTATCATAGGTAGACACTTGTCCTTGTCCTCGTCCTATACATGCTCTTGTGGGTGACTTCAGACGGCCCTGATCGCATAAGCCGGATGTCGCCAGCTATGGTGGTGACAGGCTGCACTTCATCTAAGTCTCTCCCTTGTTGCCTCAAATTGCCTTGCGACTGGAATCCTGCCTGTCTGAACCACCCGAGCGAAGCAAGGACTGTGTTGGCGTTGCCGTCAACCCCTTGAAAGGTGTGTGCAATGGTGAGTCCAGTCTCTGATGTCGTCGGACGCGTGATTAGCAACATAATTGACATTGTTACGAACTGAGCACACATAAGTCGTCAGCCTTTTTTGGTTGACGCAAAACAGGATTAGGTCGAGTTTTTATATCCGCTCCCTCGATGCACGGACCGGCCTCTCCAATTTTGCAGCTCCAGCGCCGCCACCAATAGCTACGTAGTACTACTTCTCCAAGATCTACTACCGTCGACCGAGCAAACACTGTTGGTGTTTTAGTGGCGACTAGGTGGCTAGCTGGCTAGGCTGTTGGGATGTCGGAGGATCTGTGCGTCTGTTCCTACTCAAGCATCGGCTGGAAGTGAAACTGTAAATAGAGTTTGCGAACGCAAATGGTAAGCTACTAGGAGCGATGTAACAAACTCGGAGGTTTGAAATGCCAGTCTGGAGACCTGTTGTGATCTCTTTGCTTTGATGGGGAGACCACTGTAACCTAATTCCAGGCGGTCCCTTGCAGGACAAGCACCAAAGCCATGTTAAGGCAATGGAGCATTCCCTGGTGCTGGGGCTTTAAGCGTCTGGTATGTTCTGACTGGATAGGTACATATATGTATATGATGATTAAACTACCTAGTATTCACCTTAGTGGTTTCTCTACAGGTACTGCAAGAACTGCTACCAATATGTATAGTGTTCAAACTTCTACCTACGTAGATACGCTAACACACCTTATTGGACATAATTGCTGTGGAGCTTAACATATATCTACATAGGTATATATCGCCAATTGACGATTTGCTTAGCGACGGAGCGATTGAAATATCGAACATCAAAGAGATTAGATAAAAATCCTGTTTTGTTGCGGAATATGTAGCCATATTGCGTAGGTAAGGAGGCGTAGCAATGAACCGTCGGAATAGGGGTTAAAATAGGGGTAACTAGCGGACCCACAGCTTTGTGGAAGTATAAATGTGCGGTCCTCTGCAACACCCTAGACTTGGTCACTTCGTATGGACTTTTAACAGCTATGTAGTTTATTATGATATGACCTACCTAGGTAGAGAGTTGGCTTAGCCCTGTTTAGCAAGTAGTTACGAAACTTGGGTCCGCCTCCTCAGGTTTCCCGACTTAGATCTGGTTCTCTAGCGACAGAGCGTCGAAGATGCGGCTATGGTTGAAGAGCCAGATGCACAGACGCGCACCTTGCTTAAGTACTACTTTGCTGTGGCTTACTAGGAATTATAAGTCAGCAGGCACCCCGTACCGTATATTCGACTTGCAATTACCCACCCACGAACTACCCACCACCGTAGGTGGGAACCCATAGGCAGCTTCTGTGTTATGACTCAATACGTCTTGGCCTCCACATACAATCGGAGACACGGCACTAGGGGTGCGAAGACACAAGGCCAAGTGTTGTTACGTGCAGGATCGATGGGTTCTAAGTATTTTTGTTAATTTGTTATTGATTTTTATATTGCGTGTTTAGATGGAAATCGCTATTCATTGTTAGGGTCATTCATTATGAGCGTCCGTGGTTAAGGCTCCAGGACTTCCAGGGCTTCCAGAGCTTCAGGGCTTCAGGCTTACTGGGCTTGCAGGTCGGCGGTCAGCTTGGTCGACGGGCGGCTAGGTCGACGATAGGGTTGGCGATCAGGTCATGTGGGGCGAGTTAGGTCAGATCAGGTCGACGATAAGGTCAGGTCAAAAGCTAGGGTATTACCAGGTTCCGCATGGGCCATACAAATTGGCAAAGGTCTAAGAGACGCACGAGCCGCGTAATGCGCTTATATCACTTTCCTATTAGAACGTGCTAAGATCCAAATTAGGAAAGCGCTCTCTACTTGGAGTAGGGAAGCGGATGGATGACATAATAACTCTGTTCCACTCCCTTCACTCCCCAGTACATTAAAACGAGGGTACTTTGGGTACCTACGGGTGGTTAGTCCGTAGTTAATTTCGTTCTACACACGGACCTCCGCTAAACACCCATGTGAGAAAAATTTAGCGTGGGTAGGTGAGTAGTGCAAACCCTACTCCAGGCAGTTCCAGGGCTTCCATGTCCAAGGCTGGCGATCAACCTCAGACAGAGTGAATTCCGTAGGAAGAGTTTCTCATTAGCGAGATAGTAGTGTTCAGGGATTTGCCTTGCTATGCCCAATTACGTATGGCATGGACTTACGGAGGAATGCATTACACTATACCTTTAACGGATATAGTGGCCGCATTGACTATAGTGACTGCCCCGAAGGATTGGGACGAAATAAAGATGAGTACCTCCACCTGCATATTAAATATAGAAACTTAGCTATGTGCCATATCGATATAGCAGTGACACTCTCCACCTACAGCAAAGCTCGCATCGTAGGCATCTCACCAAGATCACCGGATCTCTGCGGAAATCGTCAATATGACGTCCACAGACAAAGTAGAATGCCACCCCTCATGGACCCAAACGGGCCCAAACACGTACTCCCAGCCGTACGGCTTCCAAGAGGTCCTCTACAACGCCATTTCTGTCCCGCCGGGATCTCCTGCCCTCTTCCTGATAGGCTCGTCCGTCACCTTCAGCTACACCCCTTCCTCTCCAGGCGGTAGACTCTCCGCTCACGATCTAGCCCTTCTGCTCCGTAATGCCTGGCTGCAGATGCGCCAGAACTACCCAGCGTTGGCAGCAGAGAACCGTCCGGAGGGGAAGGTATACACATCCCCGTCGTCCTCCGCCGAGCTCGTACAATGGCTTGACACCACCTTCATCGTAATGCCGGGAAAGACATCCGCCAAGCATTGGAAAACCATGGTCAAGACAAAGCAAATGACGCTGTACTTCTTCCCCGAGGAGCTCCAGCTATTCCTGCAGGGGGAGCATCATACCCTCGACGGGAGGGGTGTCATGAATTTCTGGGATCGGTTCTTCAGGGCTCTCGCATCGCCCGCAAAGGAGGATATAATGAAGATAGATGGATCCGAAGTATCACGGCTCCCTCCCCGATCCGACGACCTCCTCGACATGGCAGAAAAGCAACCCGGGCGTGGCGAGCAGCGCGCACAGGAACTCCTCGCGCCGCTCGCCACCATGGAGGCGCCGATCAACGTGCCAGTGCCCCATCCTCTACCTCCTTGCTCTCCACGGAACGCCGCGCTCGAGCTGAAACTCAGCAGTCGCATCACAAAATCCATTGTCGCCGCCTGCAAAGCCCAGCGTCTAAGCGTCACGGCGGCCTGGCACGCAGCCGTGGTCCTCGCCACGCAGTCCACCCAAGCGAAGCGTAACCCGGTGTCAGGAACAGGTGCAGGCTCGCAGTTTGCATGTTTTGGCAACTTCGATCTCCGCCGCTACTTCCCAGCCCCAGACGCAACATCCCCGCCCGACCCCTATGCCCTGAGTAACCACCACTGCATACTCCCTTACGTCGTCGCGCCGGACGGCAAGACCTTCTCGCAATTGTCGCGCGAGCTCGACTCCTTCTACCAACAAGACTTGCCGAAGGCAGACGCCGAGGTGTGGAGTGCGATGGGGCCGATGATCCGCGCGCTGGTGCCCGGCTTCACTCGGACGCAGCTCGAGGAGACGGCGCCGGCGTTGTCGAGTTTGGGAGTTGTCGATAGTTTTATCGGCTCTGTGTACGCTGATGCTGAGGGGAAGGGGGATTGGCGGGTTGAGCACGTGTGGTTTGGCGATACCGTGACTGGGCCGTGGCTGGAGTGTTTCATGTGGGCGTGGCAAGGGCGACTGTCTTTGAATACGTGCTATAACCCGGCATACTACACGCACGTTGAGGTAGATGAATTCAATCAGATGGTGGTGGAGAAGATGCTGGATGGGTTGAGGGCGCCTGGCTCGAAGCTCTGATCGAGGAGCCGCCGTCAGGATCACCAAACCACGATTATATTTCAGGTCGATTTACAAACAAGTAGAAAGATCCAAAGTACAAAGACAGCGCGACATGTTGTGGAATATGTACGGCCCTACTGAGGCAACTGTGTATGCGAGTATTTGGAGGGTATGCCAAGGTCATGACGTAATCATTGGAAGTCCCATTACCAACGGCCACCTTTACGTACTTGATGCAAACCTGTCGCCAGTACCACTCGGCTGTCCTGGTGAGCTGTATATTGGAGGGGCCGGCGTAGCACGTGGTTATCGCAAGAACAGCGAACTCACCCGCTCTCGATTCCTCGACAACCCCTTTCATGATGGCCTGTTGTACCGGACCGGTGATCTCGCTTGCTTCCTGGAGCCCGGAAAGTTAAGCGTTATGGGCCGTATCGATAGGCAGGTTAAGATCCGAGGCCACCGAATTGAGCCGGGTGACATCGAAGCGGCTATTACTGAGTGTGAGAACATCTCCGGAGCAGTTGTGGTATGCCGTGATGACCGACTGGTAGCCTATTGTGTGCAAAAGGCGAGGGGGTCCAGGAGTGGAGTTGAAGTTACGGCAGCACTTGACCGCGTATTACGCCCTTGGCTGGCCAAGCGGCTGCCTGCTTACATGGTGCCAGCATTCTTTGTTGAAATGGAAGCTTTCCCGGTGACGATTAATGGCAAGATTGACCGAAACGCCCTCCCGGATCCAGTGGCGGCGATCCACTCTATGGCCGACATGAAACCCGCCACTGAGTTGGAGGGTCAGTTACTCGCAATTTGGTCGAGGGTCCTTGGCCATGACCGCGCCGGCGTCAATGATAATTTCTTCGAGGTCGGCGGGGACTCTGTGCGTCTTGTCCGCGTCCAAAAGGAGCTCGAGAGTTTGCTAAGCCGGCCGGTTCCGGCACCCATACTGTTTGAACATTATACCATCAAGACATTAGCGGCGCATCTGACCAGCTCGCCTGGTATGGCTGGCCCGAAACCTGTTACCAAACAATCTCGTCCGAATGATACCGAAGACATCGCTATTGTCTCCATGGCATGTCGGCTGCCCGGTGGAATTACCACCCCAGAGGACTTTTGGGAGCTACTCGAGCGCGGTGGTGACGCCATCACCGACGTGCCCGAGGACCGTTGGGATGCTGATGCCCTATACGATGTCAGCCCAGACGCTCAAGGCAAATCGTATTGCCGCCGCGGTGGATTCATTCCTTCCATCAACTCGTTTGACATATCTTTCTTCAGCATCTCACCACGAGAGGCACGCTCGCTGGACCCTTCGCAGTACATGATGCTTGAGACATGTTGGGAAGGATTTGAGCGTGCAGGTTATACCATGGATCAGCTACGCGGTAGCCAGACTGGCGTGTTCATCGGCACCAGCAACATTCTAGCCCATCTCTGTCTAAACCCAAACGCCACTAGGGACGTGGCAGATCTTGACGGATACACGGTGACAGGCTCGGCTGGTGGCACTATGTCCGGCCGCATCTCCTACCACCTGGGTCTAGAGGGCCCGGCAATGACAATAGACACTGCGTGCTCCTCCTCGCTAGTCACAACTCACTTGGCCTGCACTGCGCTGCGTCAGGGTGAGTGCGATATGGCCGTGTCAGGTGGTGTAAGCCTGTTGCTTAATCCAGGACTGCATGTGGAATTCAGCCGGTTACAGGGCATGTCGCCGGATGGCCATTGTCGGTCGTTCTCTGCCGACACTCAAGGCACGGGATGGTCCGAGGGCTCTGTCGCTGTCATCCTTAAGCGGTTATCCGATGCCCAACGCGATGGTGATCGGATCCATGCCGTGATACGCGGTACCGCCGTCAACCATGACGGCCGCAGTGCCAGCTTGACAACGCCCAGCGGCCCTGCCCAGCAGCGACTCATTCGTACGGCCCTAAGTGCGGCCAGACTACAGCCTGAAGATATCGACTACGTTGAGGCTCATGGCACCGGTACTAGATTGGGTGATCCAATCGAGGCCGCGGCGCTGGCCGAGGTGTTTAGCCCCAGCCGTACCAACATTGAGCCTCTCTTGATCGGTTCTGCCAAGTCTAATATCGGCCACACTCAAGCCGCCGCTGGTCTCGTAGGTCTGTTAAAAGTAACACTGGCCATACAGCATAGCACTCTGCCGCAGACTTTGCACGTCGCCAAGCCTACTCCGGCAGTGGACTGGCAGCGCGCCAACATGACGCCGGTGCTGAGTAAACGGCCGTGGCTATCAGAAGGGAGCCGGCCGCGCCGAGCTGGTGTTAGTGCATTCGGGATCGGTGGCACAAATGCTCATGTCATCGTCGAAGAGCCACCAAGGCGGACCGTAGCTGCAGACAATGCGACGACGGCAGTTCGGCTGCCTTCCAGTATGCCGTTTCTCGTCTCAGGCGACACCGACGCAGCCCAGCGCATGCAGGCCGAGAAGCTTCAACAATACATCCGCAGCACTGTTGACCAGGACGGTCTTGGTGACGTGGCATACTCCTTGGCGACCACTCGCAGTCACTTCCGAAGGCGGCTGGTATTGATGGCCGAAGGCAAGGCTGAGCTGCTGGAGAAGCTAGACTCGATCACCCACCCGGACTCTTGCATATTACCTGTTAGCGACACTGCTGAGGCGCCCAGGTTAGCCATGCTCTTCACCGGCCAAGGCAGCCAGTGGCCAGGCATGGGCAAAGACCTGTGCGAGGTCTACCCCATCTTTCGCGAAACGATAAGTGAGATCGCGGCCGAGTTCACGGAATTGGAAATGCCGCTGCTCGAGGTCATGTGGGCAGACCCTGGTAGCACAGCCGCCACATTATTAAACCGTACTGACTTTGCCCAGCCTGCTCTATTCGCTCTGGAGGTGGCGTTATGGCGGCTGTGGCAGAACTGGGGTGTAAAGCCGGAGTTTGTCCTCGGCCACAGCTTGGGCGAGCTTGTGGCTGCTTATGTAGCGGGCGTCTTGGATCTGCCTGATGCCTGTCGATTAGTTGCGGCGCGCGGTCGATTAATGCAGGCTCAGTCCGGTGATAGCAGGATGGCATCGCTCGGCGCCAGCGCCGCTGAGGTAGCAACGGCAATTGAGCAATTGGGCCATGGTGGTAAGGTCGATGTCGCTCTCCACAATGCACCAATGCAGACCGTCATATCTGGCGACACTGATGCGGTCGAAAGCATAATGGGCCATTTTGCTGAGCAAGGCCGCAAGACCAAGACGCTGGTCGTTGGACATGCCTTTCACTCCCGTCATATGGACGGTATGCTGGAGGACTTCCGAGCCGTAGCCGAGACCGTACGTTTTAATCCTCCCCAGCTAAGCATCATCAGCAGTCTAGACGGCAGGCTGGCCAAGGCGGGTCTGCTCGAACAAGCGGATTATTGGGTTAAGCAAGTACGTGAGCCAGTCCGCTTTAGTGACGGCATCCAGGCGTTGGCCCGTCACGGTGTCAACATCTTCCTTGAGCTGGGACCGCAGCAAGTGCTTTGTGGCATGGGTGTCGCGTGTCTTGCCGAAGATGAAAAAACCAAGTCCATTGCGTGGTTGCCATCTCTCATCCCTCGCAAAGACAGCGCCTTGGTCCTTCAACGCAGTGTTGCCGATCTACATATGCGGCACGTGCCTATCGACTGGCCAGCCTACTTTAAACCTTTTGGCTGTCAGCGCGTGGAATTGCCAACCTACGCCTTTCAACGGGAGTGCCTTGTCCGTCTCCAAACACAACCAGGTACTGCTGCTAAAGGTATCAGCAATACGACCAGCCATGCTTCCCAAGGCGATCAAGGGCGCTTCCAGTTCGGAATAGAGTGGCATCCAGTGAAGGTGGACAATGTCCATCCAAGCGGGACTTGGGGTCTCTTACTTCCAGCTGATAATACGACGTGGGCAGGACGTGTGACAGCCACCCTGTCGCGAGCCGGTATACGACTCGTCGAAGTCGAGCATCTCAAGCATGCTGAGAAGCTGGATGGTCTGGTGTGCCTGTGGGACTCGAATACCGACGTTATATCCCAGACGCGAGATTTCATCGCGAACGCGCTGACACAGTTGCAAACGGCAGCCCAGATTCAGTTTATGCCGCCGCTCGTATGGGTCACTCACCATGCGGTCGGTACAGGGTCCGAGTCCGACGACCGGGCCATGAGGCTCGGAGCGGGGCCATTATGGGGGTTAATGCGGACTGCCAGGAACGAGCATCCGGAATTGCACTTGCGCCTGGTCGACTTGGATGAGGAAACGGGCCCCTGTATCGCATCAGCGTTGATGCTAAACGCCGAGCCGGAATGCGCTGTGCGCCAGGACCGAGTGCTTGTCCCGCGGATGCAGCGCGTTAACTCGGTACCGAAGCTATTAGTCGAGCAGCGACTTATCCGACCGGACGGTGCAGTGCTGATAACAGGTGGCCTCGGCCATCTCGGAGCGCGCGTAGCACGGTGGCTGGCGAGTGACCATGGTATCCGCGACCTAGTACTGACCTCACGCCATGGCATGGAAGCTTCCGGCGCGGATGCATTGGTACCCGAACTCTCCAAGGTCGGTGCCAGAGTTACTGTGATTGCCAGCGACATAGCCGATTCAGACAGTGTCAAGTCAATCATGGCAATATTCAGCAAAGACCGCCCGCTGCGAGGCGTCGTCCACGCGGCCGGTGTTGTAGACTCCGGTGTCCTTTTAGCCATGACGCCGGAGCGGTGTGACACGACGCTTGCGCCCAAGGTGTACGGCGCTTGGCTTCTGCACCAATCCACTCGAAATATGGATTTAGACCTCTTTCTGATGTTCTCTTCCATCTCTGGCGTCATGGGTATGCAGGGTCTTGCAAATTATGCCGCAGCCAACACCTTTCTTGATGCGCTGGCGCACCTGCGTCGCGCCCAGCGCTTGCCGGCCACCTCCGTGGCATATGGTACCTGGGCAGGCGACGGCATGGCGTCCAGACTTAGCGCTAACACCCGTTCTCACCTCACCCACTTTGGCCTTGACCCTCTGACCCCTGATGAGGGACTGGGGCTACTCAAACAGGCTGTAGTCAGCACTCGCGCGCTGACTGTGGCAGCCGCGCTCGATTTGGGACGGCTTCGGGGCTATGTGGAGGAACAGGGCGGTATACCGCCGTTGCTTTGTTCGCTTTTAACTCAGGACAGCGCCCAGGCCTCCCGAGGCTGGGATCTGAACAAGGCGCTGAGCGAAGCTGAACCTGGGCAGCACGCTGGTATTGTGCTGAACATGATCCGAGAGGTAGTTGCCAAGGTATTGGGTTTTACGCACCCGCTTGATGTGGATGTCAACCGTCCTTTGCAAGACATCGGAATCGACTCCTTGGCCGCGGTCCAGATGCGCAATCATCTGGCGAGACTGACGGGCCTGACGCTCTCCGTAAATGTTGCTTTCCTTCATCCAAACCTAAAGGCGCTCAGCCAATCCCTGTTATCCCAGCTGCGAGACACGGATATGTCGTCCACTACGACGGCATCTGGGAGTGTGACCCCTGCCACAACGGTGTCTGACTCTCTTCATTTAAACATGACGGCGGTCCGCAAAGGCTGCCTCGACAGCAGCTTCACGTTCGACAACGTGACTCGGGATCCAACTCGATGTACCACACGTCCCGAGTCCGTCTTTCTCACAGGTGCTACAGGTTTTGTTGGTGCCTCTATCTTGTACGAGCTGCTCAAGCAGGGCATCACTACGCACTGCCTCGTGCGCGCCGACTGCGCCGAGAAGGCACGACAGCGGGTTGTGAGCGCTCTGGAAGACTATGGTCTCTGGGAACCCAACTTTGCGTCGCTGATCAACCCGACGGTTGGTGACGTGGCCCAACCCTTGCTTGGCATGGCCGAGGAAGTATTCGACGACTTGGCAAATCGAGTTGATGCCATTTGCCACTCTGGTGCTCTCGTCGACTGGATGCGACCGCTGGAAGACTACATCGGCCCCAATGTCGTTAGTACCCACGAGATTCTGCGCCTAGCCTCGCGCGGCTGTGCCAAGGCGGTCCACCTGGTGTCCACAATCTCCACATTACCTAAGCATATGGGCCTAGACCTGACCGAGGAAAACCAAGAATACGGCTATGGAACCTCAAAATACATTGCAGAAAGGATGGTGGCAGCGGCTCGTTGGCGTGGCGCCAGGGCATCTGTCTACCGCTTACCCTACGTCACTGCCTCAACGACGACTGGTTACTTTCGGCGCGATCGCGGCGACTTCTTACACAACTTGATTGTCGGAAGCCTTGAGATGGGAGCGTTCCCGTCATTGGATGCTGATATGTCCGCGGTGCTACCCATCGACTACCTGAGTAAAACCATCGTTGACGTAATGACACAAAACGTGCATCGAATGGGCCGGGACTTTGACTTTTTGAACACGCGTGCACCGACCTGCGATGACTTCTTCAAGCTGATAAGTGCCGTTAGCGGTGGGAAGGAGATAGTGACCTTCAGTACGTGGAAGCAACGAGCACTGGACTATGCTACCGCACATCCGACAAGCCCACTAGCCCGCATCTCTAGTGTCTTCGACAGCTATACAGACGAAACCGCGGCTGGTATGTTTAAAGGTTCACCTGTCGGAAGCCACGTCTTTGGAGGCAATGATTATCCCGCGCCGTTAATGAACGAGGAGTTCATTTACGCATATCTAAATCGTATCAAGACTGTACGCATCAGTCAGCTCCCTAACGGGACTTGACCGTGGCCAGGTGTCAAAGAACCTCTCTGTTAATAGTAACAGTAATTGTTTGTACAATCACAATAGACAAAAACTAAGGATGCAGAGAGCCGAGATGTGAAAAAGAAGCTGTGGGCGTGGCCGAGAGGTGTACACCAGTAGGGCGTCAACCTCGGCGTAGGCTGACCGGGTCGTTCGCTCCGTATCCCTTCAAAACGGTTTCTCGGGTGGAGCGGAAGCGCCGAGGCCAAAACTGAGCATGGACGGCTAACGGCCTAGGCGGCCAGAGCTGGCAGAGTCAGGGGAAGAAGGTGGGTCTCCACACCGGAGTTTGCCAGGAGGTAGGGGTGCGCTAAACATGTCGAACAAGGCATCATCTGATTCGCTAAGGGGGTTTGCACCACACCCCCGGAGGATTCGGCACTGCAACCGGGAAGGTGAAGCATTATGAGGCACGTGTAGAACAAATAGAGTTATTTAAATGGCCACTCACCTTGTTACGCAGATTAATCTAGCAGGTGGCACCAAGCAACTTAACCGAAGTCCACCAGTTGCGTAATCCATTATGCAACCGCCAAGCCCAATCCATCTATTTAACGTTTTCCAAAATGGACATACATACATTTGAAATCACCGTGGATGGATATGATGTCCATACTAAGTAGATTATGGCATTATGTACAAAATATATGGTTGGTAATATACCTTAGATAATTTACCTACTGAAAACGTTACCAGGGCAAATTAAGTACCGGGCCAAGGTACGGATTAGTATACGTGCTAATACGGAGGTTCATATTTTTACGTATAAATATAACAGAATGATGTACTTTTGGACATTTTCCGGGTGTCCACCGATGGCCATCCATATGGAGATTTCCCCGGTTCCATCCATATATTTTGAGGTGGCGGTGGGTGGCCCGTTAGTCCACTCCATAGCGGTGGCCGGTAGAATGGATAGCGTTGCTTCGACCACTGGCTGGCACTATCACCAACGCCAACTTTGAAGAGAATAAGGATCTTTTCTGGGCTCTGAACGGAGGGGACCCTAACTTTTGGCATTGTTGCGCGCTTCGACGTCTATACGTGCCGTTAAGGGAGGTATGGTACCAAGCTGTTGAGTATTCTGTTCATCAAGCCTCCGAGGTTATTGATACATTTGTTCACTGGCAGATGAAAGGAGGCTCATCCGAGGTGAAGCCCACTGTCGGTTTGGTAGTGGGTATCGACGCTATCACTGCTATGTTCGTATACGGTGGACTGCAAGATAAACCCAATGCTTTTTCTTTCGACAGACTGGAACCATGGCAGGCGTTGTACCTGGGACTGTTGGCATTTTCGCCTCTCACGAACATATACGCGACGCTCGCCATTGATGAGCCAATGCGGTAATGAACTTCCTCTTGATGGTTTTATGGAAAGTGTAAACAACTTACAGACACGACTACCGCGGTGTTAGCACACGCATCGACGCACAGCTCGATAAAGAGATGTACAGCTTCTGGCGAGAGAGGGCCCTGACTGTCCGAGAGGCCACAGGGGCGCTAACCAAATGTTCGCCATCCAGCCCACCGCAGCTAGCCCTGCCGCGCAAGGAGTTGCTGGGGGGGGGGGGGGGGGCCTCCATGGGAATTCACTTAGAGCCCCACAAGTGTACATTGTAGCCCCAAGGGTAAACTTATATTCAGCATCCGGCGACTGACTATTTATAGGGTGGATGACTCTGATCGATTGGAGGGACGCTAGTGACGGTCCTGGTGCGGTCTGTTTCCATAGATACGACCGAACAGTGGAAGAGGCCCAGTCAGGACCGCAGTTTTACCTGTTCGCCTACATGAACGATGCGTCCCAAAACCAGAATTCCCTTGCCTCGTATGGGTCCGAGAAGGTCCAATGCTAAAACAAATCTCTCGGAAGTACGATCCGGATCGGATCTTCCAGTTACAGCAGAACAGTGGCTTCCTGGTGTCCAAAATCTAGAACAGATTGTGGTAAGCGAACAGGCACTTGCAGATTAGTGGGCACATTCAGATGAAGTCAAACCCCAAATCCCCTCCAACAAGATCTATAATATTCCAAATGCTGTTATTTACGCATACGTACATAACTATGCTGTGATGCATGGAGTAGGCCGGGCTTTGACTATTTTGGTCTTGAATCCCAAGCATAGACTACCCGAATAAGTCCTGATGTTGAAAGACACTCTTAGGGTATTCAAGCATCCCGCGTCCTGTAAGGCTATAATTAAGGCACCAATATAGGAACTCGGGAAAAATGAAAACTGTGGATTAACTGCTTCATTTTCGCTTGTACTTAATCTTATCGACCTTGAAGACCTAAGTTAAAATTTTTAAACACGTCAGACTTTGCCCATCACGTGACCTCGATTAAGGGGCTAAGTCTAGCTCTAGGAACACAGCAGGTTCGAAAGACGTAGAAGGTCATCCTCCTGGTAGGATAACCTGAAGTGGACTGGAAATATTGCTGTGAATCACTTCTTGTGTAGCTAGTTTGTTTGGCGCCTACTGATTACGTATCGTTGGGTGCTTCATATTTCTCACTTTTTTGTTACCAGTTGAGCAAACCATCTACCAGAATGATCTTAAGATTCAAAAAGACGATTCATACACAATCTGGGCTTTTCGTACCCATATGAACGAATTGTGGTTAGCAGATTGGCTCAAATCGGTCAGCTAAGTCCACCCGATGTTCGATATTTCATATCTCTTGCGGCTCATCACAGCTAATACCCTTCACGCACCAACACCTCCGTGATTCATCGTAGGGTTTATACCTGATGCAACATGCCCATTGGACAGGGGCTTTATGGGTCAGCCCCGAAGGATATTGGGATTGTAGATTTTTGGACAACAGCCGTATTAACAACGTACGAAGGAGCAACCATATAAGTAGGCCACGAACGTCTCTTAAACCCTCGATTTTAGGAAAATGATCCAGCACCATCCACAGACCTCCGCATGATATTGTTCTCTAGCCTGACCTTCCCTCAACAGGAGCACTCTCGCTACTCATCTGCCTCATTTTCGTGACACTTGAGCGAAATCCATCAAGTATGCGTTCCTTTACTGCTTCGTTCAAACCCATTGGACTGACATGTTACACTCAGGTAGAGATCGAGTCTATTCGACGTACTGCTTGATCAGCCGAAATGTGCAAATACCGTCCGATCAGACACAGCTGCCACACAGATGTATGGCGCCTTTGTCTCTGCCCGGATGCACCAGAGGACCGCCAACCGGGGCCAGACGACAAGGATAACCCGTGGGCAGGTGGAGCGATTCTATGCAACAACATAGAGATGGCCCCTGGATTGTACGCTCCTAATAATGTTAATTGCGGGTTTGAGGAATGCCATTACTGCTCGAGGCATGCTCAGGGGACGCCCACGACAGTCGCCGAGTTGCAAAATCATCACTTGTATGGAGTATGGGACCTTCAGTTCCGGAAGTGGGAGGGCAATCCGCCACAGTTTCCAGAAGAGCAGTGGCAACAATGTTATACAACCTTCGTGAGAGCATTGGAGGACCTCGGCCTACATGGCCGCTTAAATCAGCCCCGAGGACAGGCATTCCCGCTAGATCAGTATCATTATAAGGTACTTGGCCGGGCTCAGTCCCTAGCAGGATTCACTGAAGTGCAACCTGGCTGGCAGCCACCTGCAGCAGGGCAATCAAACGAGGATAAACAAGAGACACCAACCCATATGCAGGGCCAAGTTAGCTATATAGGAAGACATGGTGGACCTCCATACACAGCAAGACAAACGCCCACAAATACAGCAACACAAACGCCCACATACGGATACACAGCAACAGAACTGCCCGCATACACAACAATGCAACCGCCGACACTCGCAGCAACACAAACGCCATCTAGTCAAGGTCCGTACCTCTACCCAGCAATAGGGCAGGTCCAAATGGCCCCAAATCCCTTCAGACAAGCTGTGGTTCCCGGACCCCAGAGAATCACAAACGAGCAGGCAGCGACAATAGTCTTTGCGCAGCACACCGACCCAGACTCGCAGGCTTCAGAGGACCAGTACGTGCGGCTCCTGCTACGACCAGGAGAAAACTATTACCGGGCGGGACAGCAGAGACGGCCTCAGTGAACCGCAGAAGGGCAGGCTGCGAAACGGGCTTTCCAGGCTAAATCCCACCGAGCCGTTGACGACAACTAGAGATACCCACGTACGATGAGATCAACCGAGGCTGGAGAGAAGGGAAGCGCCTGTACGCAGAGAAGAGAAAAGGGAAAGAAAGGACGGTGCCCAACCGAGTTCTACAACCTGATTAAGAAAGACGGATGACTCATGTCCTGGATGGTTATTAAACACACAATATGGCCGTCGTCTGGCTGGCGCATGCTCTCATATAACGAGACTGTTCTACCCACTACGTATGCCGGATGAGTAAATTCGTTATATAAATTGATTTCTACGACACTGCGGATGTTTTGGTGCCCGGTCGGTGTCCTTGCGGGCATTGAAGGGGTTGCGCTCAATTTATTTTTGTCCTCTAGCGGGATTTCCGACATATTCGGTGCTGTTTCACAATGGTTAATGCTATAAAAGTAGACGCCTTTCCTTGGCTAATACAATACATTATGCTGAGTTCCCTCTGGGTGGGTGAGGAAATCCCAACCCTAGTTAGGATATTAGGATGCCCAGAAACCCCGGGCAGCTATCAAAAAAGCAACTTTCCAGGTGCAACGGCTGTAGCCCCTTTCTGGGTGACATCCTGGTTCCGTGGCGTAGATGCAATGTCGTCAGTCTCCCCTGCTTCGTGCACCACATGCTGCTATTCAT
>QJNY01000435.1:0-69944 GCA_004155945.1 Monosporascus sp. mg162 | reverse complement strand
ATCCCACTAGTTGTGGGTGATCCACTGATATAGGGCTCCGGAGAGGATCAACGTTGTTCCGAATGATCCCTGACGCTATAGGGGGGCCCTTTTCTGTGACATAGGCGTAATAAGGAAATAAGGAATGCAGGGTCGAATGGGTTCAAGCCTTATTTTCTAGGCTGAGCCAAATATACAGAAAATCATTACGCGATATAATTTGCACGATAGATACTATACCCAGTATCTTCGAACACGATAACTAATTAATAGTTTTCACGGTTAGGATAGATTGATACCTTAGTCCCATAGAGCCTTACTTTGAAGCCGACTGCTGGGCCCTCGTAAGCACGCAATTTCTCGACTGATGTCGGTTTGGAAGACTTACATACGTGGTTGCTGATAAGCTTCGACCCTGATGAACCTTATGCCCGCTGGCTGGTTCGGCAGGATCACACAATATGACTCAGAAGATATTAAGCTTTACGCGGTAAACCTTAAGGATAAACCTTAAAGGCAAACCTTAACAGTAAACCTTAACTACGTATAAAAGGCTGGCATCTTTCCAAGCTCTCGCCAGTCTTACTCGATCGTTCCCACAGCTTCTCGAATTACTTAAAACAACATGCCGCGCAAGTTCGAATATGCGATACCGGTAATCCGGAACCGCAGGACTTCTACAGAAATCGTCTCATTAACGGTACACAATTCCCACCAAATTACCGGACGAGCTAAAACTATCGACATTACTGTCGACCCAAAAAATCTTTCCCCAGAAGATCGACTTCGGCTTTTGATTTTCGGATACGATTTGATTCGACAAAGTGACGGTAACCGATCTTTACAACATTGGGAAATAAAGAATAAGTTTTAATTATTAGCATTATTTATATGCCGTACCGCTTTTAAAGTATACGGCATTTTTATTATATATGTACATATTTCGTACAGTAAAACAAAGAAAAAGCCCGAGGTGAAAACCCGTACGCTGCGGTTACGTTACGTTTTTTACCGTTCCGTCGTTAAAAGTTTACCCTTTTAATTGATTTAATTATTCCGGTACGGTGCCGTACCGCGATAAGAAAAAACGATTTTATCTGTTCTGTAAATACGTTACGATACCGTTTCGAGTTTTAGTAATTGCTTTTATTGTTTCCGGGGTAAATCGACGCAAGGTTAAGTAAAAAACGGTAAAAGGTTTTTATTTCCGTATAACCTTCGAAAGCTCTACTCTAACAGGTACGGCGTTTCGTTGCTATCTGCTTGGAGTGGTTCTGGAAAAGCCTTTTACGTTTTTTTATTTTTAGCTGTTTCGACGAAAAGCTTAAAGCTTTTTAGAACCTATTTTGCGATTTAAGAAGCGTTTTTACTTTAGAAACGTTTAAAAATAAGTAAGTTTTTCGAATAGTTATAGAAATTAAACGTTATTATTGCTAGTTTTATTTTTTTCGGCAGTTTAGTAATACTATAAATATTTTCCTGCCCGGCGTAACGGTATTATCGGCGCGGTGGACTTCGTTACGGCGGTATCGGCACGGTAAGCCTCGTTGTTGCTTTGTAATATTAACGCGGTTCCGATAGGGCCGTATAAGAATAGCCGGTACCGTCTTAGCTACGCCGCAGCGCTTCCCTTTCGGTATGTTCCGTTTTTGTTAATAATTCCCAGCTTTTGATAATTTATATCCCTCTTTTTTAACAAATCGTAACCGTTATTTCCGCATACCGGCTTTATCACGAAGCTATCTTTAACTGTCCGTAATTTTTGCCAATATCTAAGTAACTAAGTAATTAATTAACTAATAAATTTTATTACAGTTTCGTTATATACCCGTTATAGTTCCGCGTTGCTAATGCTGTTTTATAATGTTTGCCGAGATCGTTTCTGTTCCCGTTGGCGACCTTGTTATTTTTGCCTCCGGTAGCGATTTTCCCGGCGGCTTCCCGGGTTGGTGGCGGCGGTGCCTCGGTAAGGTTCCCTGGTACCGCGTCGGTACCGCTATTAACCCGTTATGTAGAAGAAGCGGCGAGGTGGCGGCGGCGGCAGCCTTAGGCGTAAAAAGAAAACAGCCGAAACGTTACGTAATTTCCTACGTATGCTGTGATACAGCGCCTGCGTATTACCATTACCGTTGCATTTACCCCGCCGGTAAGTGCTGTTATTGCGGCGCGTCTTTTGCGTTCCGGTATTACTTGTTAATTTTCGTGTGGGTTCCGGTAGTATGTGTTACGATTACGCGCGCCTGCGCCGCAGCTGCGTCCCGGTACGTACCGCCCCGGCCCTGTCGCGCTACGGTTAACTTTTCGCAGCTGCCTGGTGACGCCGAGGTCCGCGTTACTGTGGCGGCGTTCGAGGCGGCCGCCGACTTCGAAAGCGGCGACGAAGATATAAGTTCGCTGCCCCCGTCCCGGTGTTGTCCCGTTAACGTGCTAGGCTCGCATCGAGTTTGAGGTGGCGGACAACGCGGCTCTGCGCGCCCTCCGTTCGTTCCCGGAGCGCGGCTCCTCCGCTGTAGCTGCGCCTGCAATAAGCTTTAATCATTTAAGTTGTTAATTTCTAAAATTTAGGTTTACAATTATTTATTATTATAGTGGGAAGAAATCACCTTAGGTTCTGGTCTTGCGTTAACGTATTGCCAGCAGCCGATTAAAAAGTTATATTAAATAATGATAATTAAATAATAAATAAATTAGATTTAAAATAGATTTAGCGATTTGACAAATATATTCCACCGCGTATAAAAAGTTCGAAACGTTTCCTTATCCTCGAAGGCTACGAAAACTATTATTTGATAGACTTCGAAAAATATTGCGCCAATTACGATATTATTACGTTTTGTATGCCCGCGCATTTTTCGTTTCGGCTTTAGCCTTTTCACATATCTTGTTTTCTTGTTTTAAAACCCGCTTATTCGTTATACCTCGAAAACTTAATGCGACGTTATTATACTTACATTACCAAAGAAATTTTCTTGCTGGCTTTTACGACGCGTTTAAAGCTGCCATGACGTCCGATAACATCAGATCTAGATTCGCGAAAATTGGCCTTGTTCTATTCGATTCTAATAACGTTCTTTTCTAATTGGAAATTTCTTTGATTATTCCTACGCCGACTGTCACCTTGCTTACTTCAGCCAGTTCTATTTTCCCGCCTGCAAAAACCCCTCAAACTATCCGCAAAACAACAAAATAAGAACATTATTTACAAAGAAGAATTAGAAATGAGAATTCGCTTACAAAAATGTGTAAATCGGTTAATTTCTTCACCAAAAGTAATCTATTGCTTTTGTACGAAATTGTTTTCCTTTAAAAAAACCTACGTAATGAATTGAGACAGGGCTTATCGAAGTTGTTATACGTAGAATATCTTGATTAGTGCTTGGGAGGAATTGTAACGGCTATGGGCTTAACCAACTATTAAACCTAGTCGTACGGTTTATATTAGCAGTGGTGTCGTGAGAATCTGAGCAATAAGGCGATAGTCACGTTTGGTAATAACAGATGTAAATCTGGGTAACCAAGTTATAATTGCAAACTGGTACTTTCTAAACTAAATTATAGGAAATAATAAGCATATATATCTTAAACGGGATCCCTTTGGATCCGAGAATCCATTCGGATCCATACTACACTAATCCGTTTAAATCCGTGGATCCATTCTGATCCACGTCACGTAACTTAAAGTTTTGTATCGGAAGTAATCCACACAAACTCCGACTGTCTGCCAATAAGCCAAGCTTATTTAGTTATAACACGATTTTCCCCCTTCCAAAATCTTTGCCCTTAAAAATTAATTTGTTTGTCGCATTTGCTTAATAAGTAACTTCCCTTTTTTTTATCATTATTTTTCTACTTGTTTTTTGTCGTCATGCCTAACCGTATCGAAAAGCAGACATCTCGCAAGCGTCCTAATTAAAAGAAAAAACGCGAAAACCTGGCTGCTTACATTCATAATTAAGGTTCTGAAATTATACCTTATTCTGCGTATTTTAAATATAAGGAAGAATGTATTATGATAAAAAACGTAATTCGTTGTGAAAACTGCGTCCTGAAAAAACGGAGTTGCGACGAGTTGGGCATTCTTTTTAATTCCCTGCGCAACATTAATAAGGAAGCGGAACGTTTAAAACGCGAAGAAATTTTGGCCGAAAAGCGATTACTTTAATCGCAAAAAGAAATAAATAAGGCGATCGCCCGTCTTTAGCGATTACGGCATTAGCAAAAATTCCTTCAATCCAAGGGTGTTAAAATGGTAAATCGTAAGCTTCAGTCTTTAAACGAACTGGAGGAGCAGGAAAAATTAAAACGCGAAACGGCTTTGCGGGCCGCACAAGCTACGCGAGCTATAAACTTTTCGGAATGGCCTGGGGTTAAAAATATTGATTGGCCGTTATTGGGCGACGCGGACTGGAATACCTTTAACACTAGCGCTTCCGGCGTTGGTGAAAGTTCTTCAGAAGGCGCTAGGCGTTCGTAAGGTTTTTCGCGGGTTCCCAGGTATTTTCGGAATCTGGGCAATCTTTCCACTTAACTAAGTACTGGGTAAATCCTTCTTTTTTGCGTACATCCAGTATTTTTTCTGCCTCGTAAACTGGTGTATCCTTTATAACTTTTTCGTCCTGATTTTATCCTGTTTTGACTTTGATTATATCCGCTGCTGATTCCAATAGGGAAATATAAAAGACTGGATAAAGCTTGACTTTCGACGGTAGCTCCAATTCATAATTATTTTCTGAAATTTCCTTAACGATCTTATATAGGCCGATATATTTAAAATCGAATTTTTTGTTTAACTTTTTGGTTTAAATGTTTTTGGTAACTAGGTAAACCATTTCTCTTTCCGAAAAAGTTAATCCCTTTAACTTTTTTTAGTTATAGTATTTGCTTATCTGGTTACGTACGAAATTAAGCTTTGATTTTATTTTTACGTATAACTATTTCAGCTATTCTGAAATAAGAATTACCTTAACGTTAACTAATTTATCTTGATGTAAATCTCGGTAAATTCCAGGTATAAAACCAAAATTGGCAGTTACTGGCGTTATTTTGATACTTTCGTAATAACTAATATTATAGGCTAATTATGCAACTAGTAACTTTTCGACCTAGTTATTTTGTTCGTAGTTAATATAGTATCGTAAATACGTTTTTAACATTTAGTTAATTCTTTTTGTCTATCCGTTTTAAGGTTTAAATACGTTGGATAATTTATAATATAATCCAAGTTAGGTTATTAAACCTTGCCAGAATTTCGAAATAAAGATGGTACCTTTATCCGAAACAATTTCCGTTAAAAATCCGTAGGTACCTAAAATATATCTAAGGAAAATATATATAAGTTGCTTTATATCGGTATTTTTATTATAAGGTAAAAAATATAAAAATTTCGTAAATCGATTAACGATTATAAAGATACTGTCGTAATATACTTTTATAGCTGGATTTTTTAATAAAAAAAGCTTGGTAATAAAGTTAAATGTAATCGAATCCTATAGTTGCTTAACGACTGGTAAGGGTTGTAACTTTCCGTAGGGTTTATGTCGTCGTACCTTTGCTTTGGCGCAAATATCGCATTATCGTATTACCTTCTGTACTATAGTTTTTATTTTAAAAAAGTAATATATCCGTTATAAACGTTTTAGGATTTTGTAAATCCTTAGGTATTTATATACCGGGTATTCGTATATATCCCGTATTAAGTTCTTTTATAAATTTTCAGGCATTTATATTTTATCTGTTTAGTGCTTTATTAGTTAATTAACGTTATATTGTTGGATACGTTAATATATATCGGCTGGTATCGCTCGTATCGTAACAATTCGTCGCTATTTTAGGTATCCTTCGGATATAATATCGAAAATTATCTGTTATATCTTAACCTTAAGTTCTTCCAGGTTAAGTCGTTTGCTAAATGCATCTGCTTTGTCATTTTCTAATCCTTTTCGATAAATAATAACGTAATCGAATTTAAAAAAGGCTTTTTGCGTAACGTAACTATTTTCCGATAAATTTTCGTATCGTAAAGAAATATGTAATGTTTTTGTAATCCGTATATACCTTAATTTAGTACATATTACCTTTAAAATAATGTCTGAATTCTTTAAAAGCGTTAACGATAGTTAAAAATTTCTTATCGTAAATAAGCTAATTTAATTTTGCTCCGTATAACTTATAAGAATAAAACGTAATCGGGTAAAATTTTCCTTAATCGTTTCGATATTTAACTATAGCTTTTAAGGCGTAATCCGAAGTATCGGTTTTTAGCTTAACTGGTCGCTTTAAGTCGTACATAATTAATACTGGTTTACTGGTAAGGGCGTTTTTAATTTACTAAAAAGCTATTTCTTTTTTTAAAATCCATTTAAATGGTTTATTTTTTTTAGTAAGTTCCGTTAATGGCATAACTATCCTAATGAAATTGCGTATAAATCGTCGGTAATAATTAGCAAATCTAAGGAATATTTATATTTCCTTAACGTTAGTAAATTATATCTAATCTTTGACTGTTAATAGCTTTTTAAGGTTTATATAAATCTATCCTAACGTAATAATATGTCCTAGAAATTCGATTTTTTGCTGGTAAAAATAACTTTTTTCGGTATTAACTAAAAGTTTGGCGTCCTGTAACGCTTATAAAACCTGATAAACGTATTTTTCGTACTTCTTTTCCGTTTCTAAGTAAATAAGAATGTCGTCGAAGTAGTAAACAACAAAAATATCCAGGTATTCTTTTAGTATATGGTTTATCATTCGCTGGAAGGTCGCTGGTACGTTGGTTAATCCCATAAAGGTAACTAGGTATTCGTATAAGCCGTATTTTATCTTAAAGGCTGTTTTTTATTCGTATCCCTTTTTAATCCGAATTATATTGTAGCTATTTCGAAAATCAATAGCTATAAACTATTTTATTCCTTATAAGCGATCTTTTAATTTAATAATCAATAATAACGGCGTTTTGTCCTTAACGGTAATATCGTTAAGTTGTCGATAATCTACTACTAATCGAAGCTTCCTTTTTTTTTTCGGTACGAAAAATATAAAGTATCCAGTTAATGATTTGGAACGTCGAATCCATCCTTTTTAAAACTTATTTTCGAGGTAATCGCGGAATGTATATAGTTTTGCACGGTTTAGGTTATATATCGGATAAAAGGCGGTATTTTTGCCATTTTTAAAAATTATTTCGTAATTTTATTCGTTATGTTTTGGTAATTTGGTATTAAGTTTCTTATTAAATAATTTATCGTACTTGTAGTATTATAAAGGTACCTTAATTATCCATTTTAGTAATTTTTCGGGCGGTCGTTTTAAATCGTTATTTATCTACCTGAATTTTGCTTTAAAGTTAGCAATAATGCGTCGTATTTTTCGGTTATGCCCTTTTTTTTTTTAAAATATATCGTATTACTTTTGGTAGTAAAGTTTCTGCCGTTTCCTTATATCTGCATTCGTTTACCTTATCGATTAAGTATTAAGATTTTTCGTCGTTTAGCTTATCGTTGGAAAATAAATCGTAATTTATTTCGCAAGTTTTCCAGTTGATGGCCGGATTATATTGTTTTAACCATAGCAAACTTAGGATTAAATCGAAATTCTTAATAATGATAACGTCGAAATTAATGGTTTATTTTTTCCTTTCGATAAAGGTTTTAAAGTAATTAATTTTATATCGGACCTATTTATCGTTATAGTTAAATGTTTAACCTTCGGCGTTTTCGACTTTGTAAAAATGTTCCTTATTTTTTTATAGTAACTGTAATTCGTTAACTACTTTTAGGGCGATATAATTGCCTTTTATTACGTTACAGTCCATAAATACGGTATATCGTTTATTTTTAATTCGTACTTATACCGTTATAAGTTTCTTTCGTACTGTTCGTATCGTATTTACAACTTTCCTAAAATGTTACTATTTACCTTTATTTCTGCCAGCCTAAGGCCCCGTTATAAGTGGTTTGGGTTTTTTAGGCTGTTTTCGAATTGCTAAATTTTTCTCCAAGTTTTTTGTTTTTACCTTGGATCCATTTTAATTGCTGTTCTTGTCGGCGTAGCGTTACTATTAAGTATTCCACTTAGTTTTGAAACGTTTCTCTGGTAATATATTTTAACTTTAAGGTTTTCCAGTTCGAAAAAAAGCAAATTTCCTTTTATATAATTAATCGCTTTTCTAGGTCCTCCGTAAAGGCTAACTAAATCTGTAAATCGATAATCATTTTCTGGCAATATTTTTCTATTATTCTTAAATCAGTTTTTCCTGCGTTTAGTAATCGTATTATTCGTAATAGCATTAGGGCTTATATACAGGGCAATATTTTCCTTTTGGCTAGTTCCTGGTAACTGCCAATTCGTCGATCTTTTCCATCGTTACAGCTTTTCGTATATAGCGATATTACTTTTAATTTTTAAAATCACTTCCAGTTCGATTTTTAAAATCGAAGCCTTGTCGCCACATACGCATAATTCGTTATGCGATATATTCTTTTTCGTCCTCATATACCTCGTACTGCGGTCGTCGACAGCTAATCGTATAAAGCTTTCCGTGCCGATCGGGCTTTCCTAGGCACAGATTTTCGTCCTATTCTCGGTATTTCTTTAGTTATACGTTAAGTACTAACTAGTTGTTTTTCTGCTGCCGTTTTTGCTATATACGGGTAAATAGCTTATCGTCGCTTAACTCTTTCCATCCTTCGTACTTTTATAGCCACTAGGTAACAATAAGTCCAGTAGTTTTAACTTTTTTGGCCTTTTTGGCTTTTATTTAAACTAACTTTTTCGCTTTTTTTATTCCTTATCGCACCTTAGGTAAAAGGTTATTATTATTTTTGGCGCAGATTATGTTAATCGTTTTTCTGTCGCTAAGTTCCTTTTTATACTAGTTTTCAGGAATTAAAGCCTAATATACATTTTTCTTAAGGCTTTTGCATTTTCGCGCAATATGTCCGGGCTTACTGCAATTATAGCAAATAACGGACTTTTTATTTTTCGACTAAATAGCCCCTAATTCCATAAGCCCTGGTTAAGTTCTATAGGAAGTAAAAGGCGTAAGGCGTTTTCGACCTTAATTAGTTCTTTGGAATTTAAACCGTAAGGCGAACTATTTACGTCGTTCTTATCGTCGTTCAAACTATCGATTGTCGATTTTTACAGCTTTAACCATATATTTATTAAGTACGTTAAATCGTTCGATTTTAATAATTTCGTTTTTAATATCGTCTTTTAGCCTTTTGTAAAAAACGTCGATTAAGATATCGTCTTTATTGTCGACCCATCCTACCTTAAATATAAAGTTCCTGAACTCGACGGCGTATTTAAAAGCTAATTTCTTTTGTTTAAGTTATAAAAAATCCTATATAACCTTTCGTTTTACGTCCGGGTTGTCGAAATTATCCTTAAATTTTTGTTCGAAATTAACGTAACTTTCGAAAAAAAATTTAATAATTATTTTTTAATCGTTTTCCGCATTTTCTAGGTAATTTCGTAAGATAAGCTCGAATTAATTTAAAACGTTTCCTTTTAAGAATCTTACAATAATAAGGATTTTATCGGCGTTACCTTCGATTTTTTCTAATCGTAAATATATTCTGGCCTGGATTAAAAAGCCCTAAACGCTTTTTATGTTATCGTAAAGTTCGGGCTTTTTAACTTTAAGTTTTGGAATAATAGCTGTTAATATCGAATCGACTAAGGCGGCAGCTTAAGCAATAAACTATTAAACATGGGCTTTAAGCTATTAAACGTATTCTTATAGCTACTAAGCTAAGGTAAAAACGGTAGCCTCGGTGCTGGTCGACATTTTAACAATGTTAAATATTGCTCAAAGTTTAACGGTATTACTAAATAAAAGCTTGCAACGTATAACGGTTATAAACTTAACTAATTATTAAATTTAATTATACGGTTTATGTTAACAATAAAATCGTAAAAATCTAAATAATAAAGCGATAATTACGTTTGATAATAACAGATATAAATCTGGGTAACTAAGTTATAATTACAAACTGGTACTTTTTAAACTAAATTATAAAAAATAATAAACGTATATATTTTAAACGGGATCCCTTTAAATCCGAGAATCCATTCGGATCCATTTGCTGTAATCTCTACGGATCCGAAAATCCATTCGGATCCATACCACACTGATCCGTTTGGATCCGTGGATCCATTCGGATCCACGTCACGTGACCTAAGGTCTTGCATCGGAGGTAATCCACACAACCTCCGACTGTCTGCCAATAGGCCAAGCTTGTTTGGTCATAACAGGAATGTTGTGCTTCTTTTCTTTATCACTGGAGCCTTGATGCTATAGGAAACTGCATACAAGAGTTGTCAGGTCAGCAGCAATTTATAAACTATCGCTGACCTACTGCTATAGCCGAGTAGATTGCCGAGGTACCCAGCGGGGCCAGAAAAAAAACGGGGTGCCCTGTATTATCCCTTGCTATGCAAATCCCCATACAAATCCATAGAATTAGTCCTTAAAAGGACCTTCCTTGACCGGACCTCCCTGGACTTTACTTGCTTCTTTTAATTCAGGCGTCCCTAGGATTCTTTGGAGCTTCGCCTACTATGGACCGGTAATACATGAGACATTTTAGTACTCCTGACTTTCGAATCCATATAAAACTGACTGATTAATACTTGTTCTTTTTAACCTGCGTTCCCTTCGGACCGCTGTCCAAGTTTTTCTGTTTCGTTTATGTCCAAATTATGTCCAAATCTAATCATATGCAGCCGGAAGATATGCACGCGACCGTTTCTACGACAGCCGTAGCGGGTGCCAATTTCAGAACTCCCAAATCTTTTTCAAAATTGTGTGCAATTTTCGGATCAAAACTATCTTCTGTCCTGCCATGTCTCGTTCGGTTTGTATTCGTAGTTGTCAGATATAGGGGACATCAGTTATATTGTATTAATTGGCTGGTTGCGTGCACTCTCGCAACGCGTACTGATCTTTGAAGTAGATTTGTCCCCGCTTTTGCCCCGCTCAACTAGATCAGTAAGAGTATTAACTCGCACGATGCCCAGATCTCAGCGTCTGAAAAATACTGCAAGCGGATAGCGGACCTCATCGACGTGATCAAAACCCAAGGAGTTGTTATCTGCCGCAAATCGGACGTAGCCTTAGAGAGCCTTGCTGCGACAGGTTTCAGGGTGATCGATACCGGAAAGGAGTCCCTGATAGCTATACGATCGGGAGATTACGTCTCGAAGCTGCGCGGCAAGGACGCAATAATAATGGTGCGCGACGAGCAGTCACCAGAAGTGACAGACTTCACCACTTTCCTCGTAGAATACCTGCAAACCAAGGCCGGCATCTCGCGCATAACCACCTCGTCTCTCACCTCGCTATCCTCTTCTTCCCTTCAACACATCGGAAAACTCGTCTGTATCTCCCTCCTAGAAATAGAAACTCCCTTACTCGCGACCATGAACCCAGAGGAAATGGATCTTCTACGCGGCGTCACCGACGTAATAACGGATATCATCTGGCTCACGGCCTCAGATATGCTGGGCACGGACTCCAATCCCGACACGACACTCGTACAAGGTCTTTCTCGGGCCTTTATGCTGGAGCAACCTTCGCTACGCCTCTCGGTGCTGGATATCGGGAAGGATTTACTCTCGTCGAGCTCAGATGCGGACAAGCGCGTTACTTGCGCAAAGATATCCGAAGTGCTGGTACCCCAGCACGACAGGGACGATAAGGAATTCGTCCAGCGCGACGGTCTCCTCTACGTCAGCCGTTTCGGCCCTGCCGCCGAGCTTAACACCATCTTTCAGAACCGGCTCGAGTCGATGCGGCGATAGCAAACTCGCGCCACGGCAAGACTACGCGATACGGCGAAACTCGCGATGCCAAGGTGGGACTTATGGATACGTTACACTTCGAGGAAGTGCGCGAGCCGCCCTCCCCACCAGCGGCGAGATTCATCGATATCAGCGTCAGGGCCGTGGGCATCAACGCGAAGGATGTATATTCCCTGACAGGGCGGGTAGAAACCACCAACGCCGCCACAGCGCACGAGTTCGGCGGCGTGGTCGAGACGGTCGGCGAGGGGGTCGAGCACGTTGCAGCTGGCGACCGCGTGGTGGTCATGGCCCCAAATTACTTCGGTACGACTATCCGCGTACCTGCGTGGTCGGCGCAGAAGTTACTGCCAGGAGAAGATTTTGCCAAGATGGTCACCATCCCCGTTGCTTATACCACGGCCCTGTACGCGCTGTTAGATCGGGCGAACGTGAGGGTAGGCGAGACTATACTAATCCACGCTGGGGCGGGTGCTTTCGGTACGGCGGCTATCAAGGTGGCACAGAGAGTGGGTGCTATCGTGTACACAGCAGTAGGGTCGCCTTCTAAACGGGACTTCGTCATGGGATTGGGCGTTCGCGAGTCACACATCTTCCATTCGCGTAACGCGTCATTCGTAAGTGGCGTGAACCGGGCGACAGAGGGCCGCGGCGTCGACGTCATTATCAACTCCTTCGTGGGAGATCTGATGCATGATAGCTGGCGTTGTATCGCTGAGTTCGGGTGCTTTGTTGAGGATGGTAAGCGGGAGCTAGTTGATGCTGGCAAGCTGGATATGCGGATCTTCTTGCGTAACACAACCTTTACGGCTTTTGATTTCAGCAGTCTATTCTTCCACCAAGATTCCTTTTATCGGACCATCCTACCTAAGTACGTTTGTTGTTGGTCACGCCCTCCCATCCCATGGAATGGGATTGAAGAACACCGTGCCCTGCTTTCTCGACCGGAGCATACTGACCTTTCTGTCTATAGACGATTCGAGGAGGTACTTGAGTTGTACCGCTCTGGACAGATCGAGCCTACCGCTTGCGGTCTATGATGCGGCCAACATCTCGCAGGCATACAGCTACTTCTCGCCAAAATATCGGGTGGGCAAGGTCATCGTTACGATGGAAGACGGTGACAGCCAGGTTCCGGTACGTCTTTTCATTCTTCAATTTGAAAGAAATTCACTTCCTGTCAATCTGCCAAATTGATTTGATAGGATGCGCTAAATCAACCCAGATCTGAAGGGATGGACTAACGCGAAACGATAGGTCAAACCTTCGAGATGCAAAGCTGTCTTCAATCCCGCCAAAGTATATCTCTTAGTTGGTTGTCTCGGGGGTCTAGGTCGCAGCTTAAGCCGCTGGGTGATGGCTCGGGGAGCTCGGAAGTTCGTCTTCCTCGGGCGGTCCGGCTGCGATAAGCCGAGCGCAAAGCGTCTGGTCTCGCGCATGGAAAGCATGGGCGCGGACGTGACTGTTAAAGTCGTCCGTGGCGATGTCTCCAACGCTGCAGATGTCACTTCATCCGTCGAGACTTGCAAGACTTTCGGCGTCATTGACGGAGTCGTGCAAGCAGCTATGGGCTTGCACGAGGCCCTATTTCAGCGCATGTCGAACGAGGCCTGGCATACAGGCATTCGGCCTAAGTGGGTGGGGACCTGGAATTTGCACAATGCCCTCGCAGTCGACGGCCGGGACAAGAAGCCCGACTTCCTCCTCCTGACGTCGTCGGTATCGGGCAGCGTCGGCATAGCGACCGAAAGCAATTACTGTGCCGCTAACGACTTTCTTGACGCATTTGCGAGATGGCGGCGCCAGCAAGGCAAGCCGGCCGTGTCGATCGGTTTAGGCATGATATCCGAAGTGGGATACCTACATGAGAAACCCCGAGATTGAAGCAATACCGCTCCGAAAGGGGATCCAGCCCTTAAATGAGGACGCGTTCTTGCAAGTGGTCGACCTTGGTATTGCCGAGGATATCCGCTTCGCCACCGATGTCCGCGGTAACGCAGGCCAACCCAACACAGGAGAACAGTCCGCAAAAGGCGTTGCAGCCGCACACATACTCACCGGCTTAGAAACCATTTAGGCTGCGTGAGCTGGTGTCTCGCGGGTTCGAGGTGAACAACGGAACATTGCAGGATCCTCGTGCGCTGATTCTGGCAGCTGCATTGATTGCAGACCAGGAATCTGGTGGTGCAGCTCAAGCGTGCTCGCTTCCCGGGGGAGGTTTAGCCAGCGCTCCCTGGTTCACACCCTTTTCGGCCACGGTGGCGGCGTCACTCCTGCCCGAGGTAGACGCAGGCTCGCTGCAAGGGGCAGTGCTCCGATTGATCGGGAAGCGTTTCTCGGGTCTTGTGTTGATTCCCCCAGACCAGGTTGATAGTCGCAAGCCGTTGGCACACTTTGGTATGGATAGCATGATCGCGGCCGACTTCCGCACCTGGTTCTGCAATACTTTCAAGGTGGACATGCCGTTCCTAGATCTCCTAAGCCCTCTGAAGAATCTTGAGGACCCCGCCGCAGCCGTGGAAGGGAAGCTCGCGGAGGGTAAGAACAGTTGAAAGTCAGCCTTCTTGAAGGTGAAGATCCCTTATATTGTCATAAGCAGGGCCGCCCTATGGAATGGAAGAAGAGCATGCAATTATTCCGAGCCGTCGGTGGAAACAGATAAATGTTGCCATTTAATGAGGATGGAAGTGACCGTTAGGAGAGTTCCGTTTTAGATGATAACATTGAGAAACGTGGCGCGAAAGCGTTTTGAGTGCAGCACTCCCTCTGAGAACGTACTAGGATTCATTCTATCTGGTTGGTTTTAATTTGCCCATAATAGCTGGTTAGACTAGCCGCCCGCCATCGACCATGCGTAGTTCAATCTTCTTATCAATCAATAACAACTTAAATAATGTAAGAAGACTATAGGGTTGGAAGCGGTGGTGTACCACGCGACATTGCTGAGGTGATGAGACGGAGGGGAAGCTTATCTGATCTAGGGAAGTTCACCCCCAGTGGGGGCTAGCTCGGAGGGAGTTTAGAGAGACCCCTTGTTACTTAAGTGCGTGCCAGCGAGGCCTGAGCTTGCTGAGGTAACGATCAGAGGGAGCCTTTCCGTATATGGGGTGCTAGCGCACCCCCTGCTAGCTGACAAAAATCGCCTGTAAGCGGAGCAATTGTCGTCTAAATCTAACCGGAGGAAGTTTTAATTGGGAAAGGACGTTATTGGATTACGGCTATGAGGAACACAATATACAACCGGGACTGCGAAAAGGCAAAGGCGCCATACGAAAGGATAGAAAACAACTTCGATCCCCAATCTTACACAACCCCTTCTCCAATGAGTTGTGGGAAAAGAACCTCTCCACTAGCGGCGCGGCGTAGATAAGCGACTAGCAATGGGTTCATACCCGCCTGCTCGACAACGTCTAGCCATTCGACCAAGGGCAAGACCTTGAACGACTCCCCAATTCCAGTTTCCAACACCGACCTGATATCATTTATAGCAATCACGGTTTCCCCGGTCTCGTAAACGTACCGAACACTTGGCGACTCCTGTTGACTACCCCCCATGATCGCGTCCATCATAGTGGTGGCGACTGTCTGCACTGAAATGAAATCAAAATACCCTTTCCAAGAACTAGAGTCCGGTATGGCCTTGGTTTGTTGTGCATATTTCATCAAATTGCTCATCAGGTCTGATTCTGGGGCGTCTGTTCCGGTAATACTGCTTGGGCGATGAATGACGACCGGCAAACCGAACTTATCATTAATACGTTCTAGGTAAACTTCATTCACCCACTTTGCTGCCGTATATCCATCAGTGACGTTACTAATGGGTTGATAAGGCTCGACTGAGACAGGGCCGAACGCCGCTTTGCCCGCAAGACGCGCGACTGTAGCCGAGGAAACGAAGTGAAACGGAATGAGGCGGGGCAAGCTAAGCCGGACTAGCTCCCTAGTCGACAAGGCGTTGATAAGCTTCAGTGTCTGGTAGGTTTTCATGAATGAGACATCGGCTCCCATGTGTATCACTACATCAGCTTCATCGAAGATGCTAGAGGCAGCCTCCTCTGACAACCGAAGCCGCTTGGCGCCAAGGTCTCCGTAGCAGATGATGACCTTGTGGTGTTGGAACAGCTTAGGGAGTTGTTCCTGGGGCTTGCGGACCGCAATGCAGTAGATCTTCTCGACGATATTGTCATCAACAAGATTTTGCAGGACCTCCTTGCCTAGGAAGCCCGTAGCTCCGGTAAGGACTACTACTCTGGGGACTCTGCGTGGATTTGGAGCATGAACAGACTTTGTAACACTCGCAAAATCTGATTGTATTTCGACTTCGTGCTCCCAGTCGATGGAGAGAGGGCGTACCTCCGTGCTCTGGCCTTGGATTGCCTTTGCCATCTGGCCTAGTGTAATCGACTCGAACAGTTGGTATAGCGATACCTGAATGCCCATTCGTTGTTTTAGACGCTTTTGAAGCTTTATCAGGGCAATGGAGCTGCCTCCAACATGGAAGAAATCTGTGTTTGCATCAATTCGGTGATGGAGAGCGACCTCTTGCGGTAAGACTTCCTCCCATAACTGAAACAAGCTCTCCTCCATCTCGTCAAGATCATCGTTGCTTCGTATTTCCCTAGAAGATGTGGCGTTTGGCAGGGGTATAGCATCGATTGCTAATCGATCTATCTTGTTAGATGATGTCTTTGGGATATGGGTCAAAGGTACCACGATGGACGGCCGCATATACTGTGGAAGTGGGAGCCTGTCCGATAGCTCGGACATAAAAAGGTCGGGATTTGATGGCGGCTTGGTGATCGATAGAACGAGGAAGGCCACCAAGTAATCGACCTCTGAACCGGAACTCCTTCTCGGGGATACTACAACCTGGATGACATGAGGCGAAAGAGCTTCTACCATGGTATTCTCGATATCTTCCAGATCAATTCGGACCCCGCCCATCTTAATTTGTGTGCTTCCCTCGACTCTCCCGTGTAATGTCAAGCCACCCATGGCGTCTAGCCGCCCGCGGTCTCCCGACAGGTATGTGTTTGTCCAGCCATGCTCCGCGAGAAAAGTGTTAGCGCATGCATTAGTGTTGAATGTTCCCACAGATGATTGCTTAGAATCTAGGTAGTCTCCAGCAACCCCAGCCCCGCCTATCATAATCTGACCAGGTATGCCAAGAGGAACAGGGTTCATGTTTGCATCTACAATATAGATTGCATAGTTTGGTAAGGGGGAAAGGGTGAAGCCTGAGTTGAGGCTATCTTCGTCTGTGTTTGGAATGAGGCAATCGGCACACCCAATCGTCGACTCAGCTGGCCCATAGAGGTTGACTAGACACAGCCCAGGCTTCTTGAGCGATCTGAATTCCCGAATCAGAGATTTCGTCATATGTTCACCACCGCAGATTGCCCTACGCCACTGAGAGTTGCTCAGTAAACTTGGGCCTCCGTATTGTATCCAAGAAAAGTATTCAGTCGGAGTTGCGACGGTTAAGGTAACATCCGTGGAAACAATCAGATCGCAGATAGCAGCTGGATCACGACGATCGGCGTCGCTGGGGATGACAATAGTTCCACCATAGGTGAGACCGACCATAACTTGGAGCATGGAGAAGTCAAAGGCGTATGAAGATTGATGTAGTACAACCTCTTTACCCTCTTCAACGTGCCATCTCGGGGGTGCAAATTCCAGGAAGTTTCTGTATGACAGATGTTTGAGCGCAATACCTTTCGGCACTCCCGTGGAGCCGCTCGTAAATGCGATGACGGCCGTGTCAGAAGGTTTCGCTTGGCTGTGCAAGGTGATCTCCGAGCAGGGAGGAAGGTCGGATAAGTCAATGATCTGCGCTCCTGTTCCGTTCAGAAAATCTATCTCAACGGCTGTTGTGCTATCCACCAAGATCGCTTTTGGTTGACAGCGCCGGGTCATGAGCAGCAGCCGATCTAAGCCCACTTGAGATTCAAGTGGAAAACAGGCAGCACCCGTACGCATGATACCAAGCAATGAGCAAATCCAGTCCGAGCCCCTTGCCTGAAATATCCCGACGCAATGACCGCTTCCTATCCCCTGATCCAAAAGATGTAGCGCTAGCTGACTAGATCGGTATTGCATAGCTTGGTAAGTTAGACCCGGCTGGCGACAACCCGCGAGGGCAATCCTATGCGGGTATAAACTCGCCATCTCATCTATGCGATCAATGATAGTAGCCCCCCATTGGGAAGAGCATTCTGGCCCTGCGTACCCCGCTAATTAGTCCGCTGTAGGGTGGGGGAGAAAAGGGGTAAACGATAAAACCACTAACCTTGTCCAAGGCTGATAGCAGCCTCGACATCCTTCTCCGCATGGAGGGCCGGCCAAATAATCCTGGTTGCCGGGTTTCGTGTGAAACTTTCTAATAGGATGAAGTAGCTTCGAGCAAGAACCTCAGCATCCTGAGCGGTGTAGATATCTTTATTCACAGAGAACACCACAAGATCCTCCCCGTGGCTGATGTCAGCAATGTCCACACTGATATCGTATGCATTTTCGCCTGGTGTAATCAGCTCTCCTTCCGAATCGCATCCGCAAAAGGCTCTGCGTTCTTGTATATTTGGGCGATAGTTCAAGAAGACCTGGAATAAGGGGCTATAGGATGGGGATCGAGGCACCCCGAGCTCATTAAGCAGGACGTCAAACGGGACATGAGAGTTCGCAAACGCATCGTCGCTAGTCGTTTTAGTGTCGACTAACATATCTCCAAAGGTCTGTCGGGGGTTTTGGCGGAAGCGTAAGGGAAGAAGGTTTAGAAAGAGACCAAGACTTTGCAGAATTTCACCGTCTTTCCGATTTCCATCCGCCACCCCAATACAAATATCATCTGCAGAGTCATTCGTATACCGAAATAGAAGAATCCTGAAAACCGTAAGATAGAGATGAAAGGCTGTGACCCTGAATCGACGGCAGCATTGTTCAATCTGGGCCTTTAAGTTCTGGGGAATGCGGAAATCGGTAGATCTCGACCCAAACGTAGAGTTTCGGGGTCTTGCCTCCCTTGTGCATAATGAAAGCAAGGGGAGAGGTCGTAGGCTCTCAGAAAACTGAGCACGCCAGTAATCAATCTGCTTTGACCATAGTCCCTGCTCGTATTCGCGTCTTTGTTTGATCGTGAAATCTGGATACTGAAGAACGCCGGCAGCGCTTATGTCCAGGACGCCATCGTAAGCTTTCTCCAAATCTGAGAATAGGATTGAGAAGCCTAGCCCATCTAGGAATATGTGGTGATATGCCAAGATGATACAGTGGTGGTCATCCGAGAATGAGAGAAGTTTCATGCGGAGACATTCTCCTTTCGAGAGATCAAAAACATGGTTCCTCATTTCCTCGATAGCGTTCTTTACTTCCTCGTTGCCTCTGACAATCTCATGCTCCAGTCTTAGAACAGGGGCCGGCAGAACACCTTGCATATGCTGATTAGTCGTGCTGTCAGTGTAGAAGATCGTTCTGAGAGCTTGGTGTCGCCACCCGACCGTTGTTAGGGCCACCTGGAGCCTGTCTGCGTCAATTCGGCCGTTGAGATGAACGGTAGATGTGATATTGAAGATCGTTTTGTCTTCCTCAAGCAACGAGAGAAACCAGAACCGAGATTGCGCGAATGACATTGGAGCTTTTCTCTCCAGGGCGTCCAGGGTCCTAAAACGGTCAGGTGGTTCCAGCCCCGTCGGAGCCGTCGTTACCCCCGAATTGATGATATGAGCAGTTTCAGAATCCTGGGTCCCAATATCTGACGCCGGGGTAGAAATGCGGTCACTAGGCAAGTCGGTTGTTTGTGACGATGTAGTTGTTATGATCCCCTCGGGTATGTCCTTAGCGATATCAACCATAGAATTTATGGTCTCGGAAGGATCGTCAACTGGATGATCTTGAGTGGCATTGATAATGTCGAATTGTGGGTGGGTAGCTGCCATATCACCATTGACCTTTGGCACTAGTTCTGATGCTAGAAGGTCTTTTGCGATGTAGATAAGATCCTGTACGGATGGCGCGTCCAGGATTTCCAGAATAGGCATTTCGATGGAGAGCTCTTTACGTAACCACGACTGTATATCGACAGCAACTAGCGAGTCAACTCCTAACTCATCGGGACTCAAGCTCAGAATCTGTCTCTCAGGATCGGTCCGTAGAGCGGCTTGCAGTTTAGTGACGAAACCATCTAGTAAGCCGTTAGCGATCATGTTGCTAGCTGTTCAGTACTCTCCTGATATAGTTAGGTTACCTTTGAGTATCTCGAAAACTTGTCCGTCACTTGTCGCCTCTAGAATCTGAGGTTTCATGGCAACACCAGGTTTCCTCTTAGTACTGTTAGCCTCGACTAAGTTTTCTGAGCTCACAACGAGATGCTGGAACATTGGATTCGAAACCCAGCTCATCTCTCCATCCTCTTCGAGCCGCAATCCAGTTGCAATCTCGTAAGAATCGTCAATCTCAAGGCGACTTGCAAGGACGCCCTCGGCAAATATTTCGTGAAAATCCTGTTCAGACATCCAGGAGTGGCCAGCCCTTTGAAGGGAAGACTGCTGTTCAAGCGTCAGTTCTCGTGACACATATCCGTTCCCAATTATGGCGCCAATATTGATGATAGAGCCGGCAAGGCCTCGATTCCTTCTCTGAGAGGCAAGACTGGCCATAAAAGCGTTGGCGGCCGTATATGCGCTCTGACCTGCATTTCCCGTGACATAAGCCATAGATGAGAGGAAGACAAAGAAGTCTAGGGTGTCCTCTTGGAATATTTCGTCTAAGTAGGTACTGCCATCAACTTTGGGTTGTATGACTTTTTCCAAACGTTCGAGGTCAAGATCAGGGAACAGAGTATCATGCAAGACCATTGCGCCCTGGGCCACGCCCGCAATAGGTGGCATGGATTCGGTAATGTTCCTGTGGAGGAGACGGAGCGAGTGCCTATCTGTCACATCGCTAATATTAAATGTTAGTGTTTGGCTCCCAACTGCTGATATTCAAATAAAGTGGGACTTACTTGGCAAATATTTTCACAATGCAGCCCTGAGACGCCATCTCCTGGCGCCACACATCGTCGACTTTTGGGTTTCGACTGGAGAGGACAAAGTATCTTGCGCCATGTTCTGCCATCCATTGACAGAGAGATAATCCCAACCCGCCAGTTAGGCCAACAAGCCAGTATGTCTTGTCTTGAGCAAAGCAAACCTTGTCGCTTGCTGGTCGGACTGGGATGTGAACTGTAGGACTTGCATCCCAGGACACAATTGCTTGTCCTTGAATGGCTTGGGGCACATCGTTCAGGCCAATTGCTGGTACTGAAGTTATGTCTATAGGTATTGGATCCTCAAGATGATTTAGCCACGACGCCTGTAGGTGATGTGTGACGTCCAGAATAGTTGTGGGGTTCAAGTCAAGGTGCGCATAGTCTTGCACTAGGTCAGACTGGTAGAAGCGTCTGCATGTCGGGGGCAAACACTTCTCAATCGAAATAGACGCTTCACGTTGCGTGCCCATGTCAACGAATGTAGAGATGCTTGACGGTAAAATTCGCTGGATTGACTGCACCGTCGACCGTGGATGTAGAAAGAGCCAAGGACGTGAACAACCCCTGACCGTAGTGGTCAACAGGCTCAATCTAATATTGCACATGGGTGCGAGACTCGATAATTTCTGTCCCAATGAGTGCTGGGGGTTCAAAACAACCAGGTTTTGGCCTTTGGTGGCGGTTGCGAGAATGCTCCGCGCGAGGAGATCCGTGTACAACCCTATCAAGGCCTGGAGGGCCTGCTCGCGAGATCCGGGTATGGTAATGGTCCAGCTATCCGGAGTGTAGACATACGAGTCGAGAGATTTCGACAAGACGATAACTTGCTGTCCGTTCGTGGCCACTCCTTCTGACAAGTACGCGACACTCCTGTCTGAGATAAGTACTGCCTTCAGCAATGATTGCCTGAGCCGAATTCCAGGGACGTGGTTCACTTCTCTTGACTTCTCTTCCACCCGTAGTTGAGATTCATGGGCCCTGATCGAGACTATTGTGGTGTCTATGCTTATCTCTTGAGTCAAGTGCCTGCGCACGGAGTTGTACCTCTGGTTTCTCGTATCGCTCAAGCGGAAACGTGGTAAATGAATCTTTCCTCCTTGGACCAATACCTCGGGCTCGCAGTACCACAGAATGTCCTTGGTCTGGGAGCTCTCTTCCCAAACTCGATATGCCTCGAGTTGTAGCAGACGTTTGGCAAGAAGATTTACATCGAAATCTTCGGGAGTCTCAAAGTCAAGGAACTGACTTCGGAAATGGGTCATCTCAAGTGCAATGGTTCTGTGAAATCCAACGAACATGTTCTTGTGAGGAAAACGCGATCTCGCCCCGGAAGTAACCCAAAGTATCGTTCTACTCTCCTTGAATATCCTCTGAAGCGCCTCTAGCGTAAGAGCTGTTATCTCCTGGAAAACTGATAAGGGTTCGTCGAAGTCCACTAAGCTGATGACACTCCCTAAATAGGGCAGTTCGGTCAAGGCAACATCAGCAATAGACTTGATGTATGATATATTATCATAATGCTTGCCCAGTGACCCATGAATCTCTTTCAGCATTTGGTGCTTCGACTGGAGGTTGCCGCCAATGACAGTGAGAGAGCCTAGAGCAAGAGGCTTGGCGTCAGATGCGAGGGGCTCGCGTAAGAAGTCGATTTTCTCATCCACGGCTTGACAGTACATCGTTGAGAGTGGTAGGGGAAATGTGCGGTTATGGGGTGTGATAGCATCGATGCCTGAGAATCCAGATTTCCGCGTCAGAACGTCCCACTTATCAGCTGATACACAGGGCGATAAGTTTCGTCCATCGTCATATCCTAGCCACCAGCCTGGCAGCCCCCCAAATATGAAGCCAAACCGCATGGGATCATTGTCGGTTAGCTCAAGTATTACGAGGTAGCCTCCAGGTCTCAAAAGCTTTCGTACGTTGGCTAGGGTCCTTTCCAAGTTTCGCGTCGCGTGCAAGACAAGAGACGCGACAACGAGATCATAGGACCCCTCAGAATATCCTTGATCTATGGGTGACTTCTCAATGTCGAGAGTTCTAAACGTCATCAGAGATTGATAGGTAGAGAACTTTTCCACGGCTTCCCCGAAGAAACCACTGGAAATATCGGTATAGGTATATGAGCCGAAAGCATTATCGAGTTCTCTGAGGATCAGATCAGTGGCACCGCCAGTTCCCGCCCCTGCGAATATGGTAAGCTATTTCCCTCTTTCACTTATAGCTCCTCTTTGATTATTGGAGCTTGTTATATGGTAATGTGATGCAAACTTACCAATCTCCAAAATTTTCATGCGAGGGAAGCGGTGGCTAAATTCTCGAATCATTCGAGCCATGTCCGCGAGATACCTTTCCATGCCCAGTGCGTGGGCATAGAAGTCACCGAGCATATTCTCATGCATCATGGACTCAAGAATGTTGGTCTGACCAGTCATGGCAGACTGTATCCCTTCCCCAACAGCCTTCATGAGTTTCAGATCTATACTAGATGGGTACCTATAAAGCCTGTTAAAAGGAATTCGAGCTCGTTTAGGACTCCGAAGACAGAGGCAATGCTCACTTCTCGATCAGATGTTGAATGTCTTTTTCTGTGTCCTTAATCCACTCCTTATTTGCATACGGTTGCGTTCCGTTGGCAACCCGATCAAGGCAGTAATCGGCGTAGTCGTGGAAGCGTCGATGATGCCAGGCTAGGTCATTTCGCCGATCGGGTGGGAAAACTGCATCAAGCTGTCGCATGAAGAAATAAGCGACTCTCTCCAGTACGAAAGATAACTTGTAGTCGACTGTGCTGCTGTCCTCATCCCACCTAACTAAAGCTCCGTCTGGTGCTTCAGGGCCCCATGTTAGCTCTGAGAAGATCTTCACGTCATTCGCAGCGGACGGGAGACTCAATGGGGTCGCGCGTAGTCCTTGGAGCTGGACGATCGTGCGTGTCCCACACACAGAATGGATCTCAACATCACCAGCGAGCTCATTGCCTATCGTGGTAGATGTAGAGGAATAGAACGGCAATTGAGCCTGGGGTTGAGTGGTAGAATGTCGGCAGGCGGGCAAATCGATACAAATGCGATCAATCTTAGTCGGCAAATGTATCGTACGCATACGTCCATCTCCAGGATAACAGTAAGCGAGCATGATAGACTGAATAGCACAATCAAGTGTGCTGGGTTGAATGATTAACTGGGCCTCGTCGGCGATGGCGTCCTCCGGGACCGCAAGCATACCGGTTGCTTCATTTAATTTTCTCTTTATCTTCGACAAGCCCCGGAATGGCCCAGTATAACCAAAGCCAAGTTCGCTAGTAGCCATATAGAATCTTTCAGGCTCTATATCAGCGAATTGACAACTTCCTCTGTAAGGAGGTGGTAGAACATCGTCTGTCGCCGACCCTAGGATCACCCGGAGTTTACCAGCTGCGTGTTCTGTCATTAACTCTTTACCTCCATCGGAGTAGAAGACGAATACTGCATCAGTATAATCTTGACAGCGCTCAGTGACCTTGATCGATAATAGAGTCTCAACGCCGCCATCTTCTTGTAGGATCAGGGCCTGTCCTATAGAAAAGTCACGGACTTCGACAAGCTGAGCAGACTCAATGTCGACGACACAAGCAACGAACTCAACAATAGCTGAAATATATCCGGCTGCTGGGAACACAATCCGACCCTGTACTTGGTGGTGAGCTAGCCATGGCACTTCCCGAGAAACTAGATAGTTCTTGAACCGTATCTCGTTCTCTATTCCATCTGGCTGCTTGGTACCGAGAAGCGGGTGAGGAATATCACTGCTTGTTCGGAAGGCCCTCGAGTATCGTGACTCGTGCCAATATACGCGCTCGTGATCCCATGAATAGCTGGGGAGACCATTGAGTAGCTTTGGAGGTCTTACATCGTGGCCATACACTGCCCGGTCGTACGCGGCGAAATCTACCACCCCTTGCCCCACTGATTGCCAAATTGAACCAAGCGTGTCTGCTAACGCTTCGATATCGTTTTTCCCTCTGCAGATGGTTGAGATGTATGGGACTGTCTGACGCGAGATGGCCTCGATGGTCTGAGTAACGGGCTTCTTCAAGGCTGGATGCGGTCCAACTTCGACGATTAAGTCGAACGGACCTTCAGCGCCTATGGCGTATTCGACTGCCTCCGAGAACAGCACAGTTTTTACCATGTTTTCACCCCAGTAAGAGTGCGCAAGGCTCTCTAGATTGATGCTCGCAATATCCTCTCCCACAACACTCGAGATCCATACTGGATGGCCTCCATCTCGCGTCCCGGCTCGGACTTGCACACCACAGTGTTTCAGAGCTTGGGTATAGGGCGTAGCGTATGGCAACATGTGGTGTGAGTGGTAGGCCTTGTCAACCTTCAAGGGCTTTGAGAATCTTTTTTCGTCCATCATGACGACCTGAACTTCTTCTATAGCGTCGGTGTCACCTGAAAGTGTGATACTCTCGGGCGAGTTACAAGCAGCAATGCAGATTCGCCCTTCGAAGGAAGGCAGCTCGCACAACTCTTGCGCATCCTCTAGGGTGATCCCAACTGCAAGCATTGCCCCAAGGATACTATCCTCTTGGTTGGAATTTTGAAGGAAATATCCACGGTAGTAGGCAATGCGGATGGCATCCTCGGCTGAAATGTACCCTGCTGCGTATGCAGCCGCAATCTCACCCGAGGAATGACCGACTACTGCTGAGAAATCAACCTGTGCAGCCTTTAATAGGTTGACAATAGCGATTTGGACCGCCGTGCAGAGCGGTTGGGAAAACTCTGCCTGCCCAATACGCGACTCGCCGACCCCCTTGATCAACTCTTCCTTCAGCGACCACTTGGGAGCATGGTGGGCTGGTAAGGTGTCTAACGACCTTTGCAGGGTTGCCATGCAGTCCTGCACTGCGGGTGAAAGTCGTAACAGATGTGTTCCCACTATACCAGGACAGTTAGTTATTCCTTTCGTGATAGATGATTGCTATTTCCACTCACTTGCAGCCCATTGGGCCCCTTGTCCTGTAAAAACACCTAGTATCCGACGCCTCGTCGTATCGCTCGCAGAACCTGCCACGCTGACTGTTGTTACACCGCTAGCGGTAGTGCTGACTTCGTCTAACTTTGCGCCCAGGCTTGGCACATCCAGGGCTGAGAAAGCCACTCTGGCCGGTAGCGTCGATCTCCGAGTATTCAGGGTCCATGACAAATCTCTTAAGGAGATTGTCGGGGTTTCCCGGAGATATGATGCATATGCTGCAAGTACACCAAGAAGGGACTTTTCGGATGCCGCCGAAAAGATAAAGGGTGTCACAGGAGCGATGTGCTCATCTAGCTCATTGTCCGTCGACCCCAACAAGTGAGCCATTGGGGTGAAGCTCTCTAGAATGGCATGGGCGTTAGCACCTCCAAACCCAAAACTATTCACACTGGCTCGCCTGGGACACCCCGTGGGTACCTCGGGCCAATTTTGGGCGTTCTGAGGTATAAGTACATCTTTGTAATATGGTCTGACTGCTGGATTGAGCTCATCCAAGAGAAGATTAGGTGGAATAGTGGTATTCTGGAGTGCTAAGGAGGCTTTGATTATACCAGCTATACCCGCGGTTCCCTCTGTGTGTCCAATGACGGTCTTTATCGAGCCAACAAACAGGGGAGGGTCAGACACGGTCCTAGAGAAACCAGCCTCGGGCCCGAAGAACGCATTCGCGATTGCCTCGGCCTCTATTGGATCGCCAGCAGGTGTTCCTGTCAGGACATCTGGTTAGGAAGAGATGCGCCATACGCTGCCTATGAGCTAATTCCAAGACGTACCTGTGCCATGAGCTTCGAAGAACTGCGGTCTATCGGAGGGCCGGGCCAGATCTAGACCCGCTTTAACATAAGTGTCCCGGATAAGTTCCGCCTGGGCTGTACTATTCGGCATCGTAATCCCTCTGGTGCGGCCGTCCTGATTAATGCCAGTTTCGCGGATGATGCATTCAATAGAGTCTTGATCAGTCAAAGCCTGAGACAGCGTCTTCATTACCAGCACGGCAACACCGTCTCCTCTAGCATAGCCGTCCGCTTTCTTGTCCCACATACGGCTTCGGCTGGACGGACTCAGCATTCTCAGTTTGCTTTCGGCGACATATTGTTCCGGTCCAAGCAAGAGGTTCGACCCTGCAACTATGGCGCTGGACGATTCGCCTTGCCTAAGGCTCTGGACTGCTTGATGTAAAGCTACGAGGCTAGAAGAGCATGCTGTGTCGACGGTCATAGATGGGCCATGGAGATCGAAAAAGTATGATAACCGGTTAGAGACTATACTTCGCGCAGTCCCGGAGGCGAAGTACGTAGGAAAGTTATCGATGTCTCGACCCAGGAGATCCGAATAGTCATTGGTCATTATACCAACAAAAACTCCTGTTCTTGAGCCTTGGATCCTGTCCAAGGGGATCCCGGCTGATTCTAAAGCCTCATAGGCAACTTCGAGTAGCATGCGCTGCTGAGGGTCAATCGATGTAGCCTCGACTGGCTTGATTCCGAAGAATTGAGCATCAAATACTCGGTGATCCTCCGATAATAGGTACGAGTGACGGACGTTGCTGGTGCCATGGTGAAGAGGATCAGGATGGAAGAATCTGTCTTTATTGAATCGAGTCGACGGTATCTCACTGAGGACATCCCGTGGCTGCCGTAGAAGATCCCATAGTTTTGACGGAGACGAAGCCTCTCCAGGAAACCGACATGCGGTCCCTACGATAGCAATAGGCTCGCTGGACTCTGCTGATTGGCGAGACATAACTGGCCCCTTATCTAGAAAGTTGAGTTCTAATTCGCGAGTTGGGTTTCAATCTACCACAGAGAGCTTGCTTAACTCAAAAGACAGCCCGTGGTCAGGGGCACCGGCGCGCAGAAATTGAGCACCTCCGTGATGCGAATAAGTGACGCAAGAGCAAAGATCAATTGTAAAACGCATGTAGACCTTATGTCTGAAGATGGCGCGAAAAGTCTGTTTCAAACGCTGCCAAACGCATGTTCGCTAAAGGCGGCATGCTTCACGATGTCGAGAACCTTGCCTTCCTTATTCCCTACGACATCGAAGTGGCCCACAAAAGCCAAGTCCGACCCATGTCTGGGTTGTAGCCGACCCATGCCTGGGTTGTAGCCGACCCTGCATATGCGTTGGGAATATCGGACTGAGCTGGAGCCAATCGGTTTTGATTTTCGGAGCTCACCCCTTTTCTGGGCACTTCTCCATGGCCCATGCTTTCGGCTGCAGCCTTAATGTAATTAGGTACTTGTACAAAATTGAAACGTACCGAGACTACAGACCGACGATGACACCACCCCCTTGAAATAATCTTCCTTTTTACGCTCTATTGACACATAGTTGGTAACAGACTATACTTTGCCTCTATTATGTATCGATTCTACCGTTGCGAATTCTTTAACTTCGAAGCAATTCGGATCCTCGGCACAGCTGTATACGGGGGCTCGGAAGTTGCCGAATTTCTCGATGCCATAGGCAGCATCAAAGAGAATGATCCAGTAAGCTGGCACCAGGCATGGAGCGAACAGGCCCAGAAGGCGGAGGACCTTGGTCGAAGAGCTTTGAGCCATGGCCAGCGCGACGTAGCCAGGATGGCCTTCCTTCGAGCATCCAACTATACCCGTGCCAGCGCATATATGTTGACGGGTAGTCGGCCCCACGAGTCAGATCCCCGCACAGTCCCGATTCTGAGGAAGGTTGTGGAGCTCTTTCATGAGGCAACCCGGCTATTTGACGGGCCGGTCCATAAGTTACAGATTCCATACAAAGACGGAGTAAAGCTTCCAGCATATCTTTATCTCCCGCCATCGACATGTCGACTGCCCGGTGGGAAGGCACCGGTAGTTGTCAACCCCATAGGGGCAGATTCACTACAAGAGGAAATGTACTTCATGCTCCCGGCGGCAGGGCCTCAGTTAGGGTATTCCGTTCTTACTTTCGAAGGCCCAGGACAAGGCCTGACCCTTCATGAACATGGGTTACCGATGCGGCCAGACTGGGAGACGATAAACAAGGTCGTACTAGACTATCTTTTTGAATATACAGCACAACACCCAGAGCTGGAATTGGATCTTGACCGCCTCGCTGTGGGTGGTGCATCTCTAGCGGGTTACTTCGCACTTCGGTCGGCGTCTGATTCGAGGTATAAATCTTGCATTGCTTTGGATCCAGTATACGATCTTTGGGACTTCGCGACAAAGCACGTATCGCCGACATTTCTTAACTTGTGGCTGAAAGGATGGATACCAGATTCCATTGTCAACAATATGATATGGCTTGGCACCCGAGTTTCCTTCCGGCAAAAGTGGGAGATTAGCACATCAGCGCGGTTTCTTGGAGCCTCTACGCCGACTGAGACCCTTCACGCCTTCAGGCGTTTCACATTACGCCAGGGGAACGATGGCTACTTGGATCAGGTGAAATGCTCTGTCCTTGTGGCGGGCGCAACACATTCGTTATACCTAGACGTCGATGATCATACCATGAAAGTCTATAATGGGCTGAAGCACCAGAAAGAGGAAGAGAAGGAGTTGTGGCTGGCTAGCAAACCCGGGGAAGGCGGCCTCCAAGCTAAGATGGGCGCTCTCTCGCTTTGCAATCATCGTGTATTCCAGTTTCTTGATATGCGTTTTGGTATCAAACGCCCATCATCCTGAGCTCCCAGAGGCTAGATAAATCCATGGTCGTTTATGCAAGTCATGAGTTGGTTTGGGGGCAGATATGATGCACAGATTCAGACCGCGCCGTAGTTGCCGTGTTTCGAGAGTGTGATTTCTAGGTTTTGTAAATAAACGCATAACTGCCCATAAACTTTTAGGAGTAATCGGGAAAAGGTAAACTAATATTCTGGACCCGACTTATTAGAAGAACAGGAAATATGTCAAACGCCCTAATCTTGCCTCGCTCTTAAAGTTCGCTATTTATTAAAGAGCGTTAGTATTCTCAAGGATATGTTCCATGTAAGTATAACGTTATTACGATACGAATAAAGGGATAAGCATAAATTAATACTAAATCGGATAGCTACCGACGCAGTACGGAATAATCCATGTATAAATGCTAGATAAAACGGGCGTCAGTTATTTTATTCAATTAGGTTTAGTGCGTATGCTATCGTACGCGCACTTTTGTAAAATAGCTTAATTACGGAATATATCTATTATAATCTACTAGAATATAATTTCAGTACTGCGCCATAATGCAGGCGTACATTGTTATAACCAAACAAGCTTGGCTCATTGGCAGACAGCCGGAGGTTATACGGATTACCTCCGATGCAAAATCTCAGGTCACGTAACTGTGACGGCTATGGGCTTAACCAACTATTAAACCTAAGTCGTACGGTTTATGTTGGCAGTGGTATCGGGGCAATCTAAGCAATGGAATAATAGTTACGTTTGATAATAGCAGATGTAAATCTGGGTAACCGAGTTGTAATTGCAAGCTGGTGCTATCTAAACTATAGGAAATAATAAGCGTATATATCCTACTTCTGGCTCGACAGGCTCGAACCGGCCCGATCCTGATTACAGCGAACAAGTCCCTTTAAACCCTTCGAGTCATTCCGAACCATCGTCCTGGTTCGATTAGCTCGAGGTGCCAAGTCCCCTCTGGTCCAATCAAACACATCGAGCTTGCTCGAGCCAGTCACGTAACTAGAGACGCACGTCGGAGATATTTCCCACATTCTCCGACCGTCTGTCAACCGAGCCAAGGCCTTTGGCCATAACAGTAACGTAAATCCGGATAAATCTACGGATCCAAACGGATCAGTATGATATAGATCCGAAAAGATTCTCGCATCCATAAAAATCAAAGCAAATAAATCCGGAAATTTTGTTACAAGAACAGGGGTTTTTGTCTGAAAGAAGCCAAGTTCTTAGAGGTTAGCGCGGATACGGCTAAACCTCGGACCTAAAATAGCTTGGCTCTTAACATTAATCTAATAAATTTAAGTGATCTAAGTAAATTACTTAAATTACATAAATCCATAACATACTTACTATAAAAAAATGGATATATATAATGGACCAAACTTTCATATAAATAGCACTTACTTAATTTTCGCTTTTTAGCTATCAATTTAAATCTTTAATTAAAAGCACCGTTTTCCGATTAAGGAAAAAGTCCGCAAACCTTTTTAACGAACAAACTACTAAATTATTTTTCGCATTATTATTACTTACAAATCAAAACCTTATTTCGGATACTACTTATACCTTTAAGTAAATATATAACAGGTTCGTTACATTTTAATAGCTCCTTAATTAATAGCCGACGAATAATTTAAGGTTTAATTAAGTATAAGCTTTTTTGAACGTAATAAAAACAACATTACAGGACGACGTTTAAAAAACAAACAACATATTCGATTACCGTTATTAATCGGTAAAAAATTAGTAACCAGATTAAACGATTTATTATTTATTAAAGAAATTTTCTCCTTAATCGACAATATAACACCCCCTTCTATCCGATTTCAAGGAAAACTTTCTTCCTTTTAGCCCCAGCAATAGTTCCCTTTAATAAAGGAAATTATTAAGGTCCAGGATCCAAAAGCTAAAAAAAAAGGAAAAACAACCAAAAGAATAAAAGGGTAAAAAGAAAAAGCTTACAGTCGACAAAAAACTGGATATCTTAGCAACGGAACTTTATACATTACGACAAGAAAATGTCAAACTTGCCCGACAGTTACGAACTAAAGAAAAAACTTCGATACTTCCCTTATTTAGTGCAAACCAAACCCGCAAAGGTATAATTCCCCCTTTTAATTACTATGGAATGCCGGAAGTCAAAAGCTATAAGCTAACCCTTCCAAAGCTTTATAATAAAACCATAAACGTAAAAGGATTCCTGGTCCAGGCCAAACTTTACCTTAAGTTCTACGAAAATTCTTTAACGGAAAATTACCAAAAAATAATAACCATTTTTCAACTGCTTACTAAAAAAGTTCTTTTATAGTCAGAACCTATTATAAACGATTACCTTATAAACTACCTTAACTAATCCTCCGATTTAACTAATTATATCTTCGGTAACTATAAATACTTTAAGGAAAAAATGCGAACTTTATTTAAAAACTCCGACAGAAAGTAATATACGGTCGAACAATTATATCTTTTCCAGCAAACTAAGTTAACAGCCGAATACGTAACTAAATTTAATCGCTTTACTTTAATTTCCAATCTCCTAAAAAACGCATTATTTTATTCCTTTTATAACGGCTTAAAATTATAAATTAAAGATAAGATATACAAAGTACCCAAAACAAGCCCCTTCTAGGATTATATTAACAAGATTATTATTGCCGATCGACGTACCTTTAAAAAGTATTTAAAAAAAAAGAAATCCGATAAAAAGAAAAATAACTAAAGTTTAAGTAGCAAGTCCCAAAAGGACAAAACCAAAGGCAAATCCCAAAAGGAAACTAATACTGTTTCAAAAAAACCCAAAAAAAACAAATCAAATATTAAATGCTTTAACTATAGCAAAAAAAGCTACTACAAAAGTAAATATCGCTCCCTAGCAAAAAAGGACTCCAGGAAAAAAAGGATTCCTTAACCCCAGAAAAAAGTTAAAATGGCTAAACAAAAATCAAATAACAAAAGCGAAAAAAAAAAGAAAGTTAGTTCCACTTCCTTTCAGCGAAAATTCACTATTGCAACGACATACTACGAACAAAATAACGACCTAAAGTACGAACGTTACCCGATTTGTTAAAATCGAACGATCAAAGCCTGCAAATATTATCCCGGATAAAAAACTTCCAAAATAGCTATAAAGCTAAAATGCATTTGTTATTTAAATAAGCAACAGTACAAAATGCACGATAAACATAGCCAATTACGCCTTAATATAATAATATACGACCTAACATTTTTAAAGCCCAGTAAGGCCCCCGAAATCAAAAAATCGACTTACCTAATTTACGACTACGACATGTTCCATTTTTCTGCATGTTACAACGACAACTATTTAACTTACCTTCGTACCAAAAAAGATAATAACTATTAACCCGGATGGGATAAGGAAATACTTACTGAACCCGACGATAAATACAGATATATCGAAACTTCCAGATAGCCGGAATACCCCCGATTTTGCTACCTTTACCCCGAGTTAGCCCAAAACCGAAGGGCTATTACCTAAGGATATTTATATTACGCCTTTATACTGTATATAATATACGAAATTTTGGATATAAAAGCCAACCCTTTAAAGATTTTACCCTTAAAATTAAACCCCTTTTAAATATCGGAAGTAAAAGTTTTAAGATTAATTTGCCAAATTAGCAAAAAAAAGTGGTTCACTTACATAAACGATAAATGTTCCAAATATACAATTAAAAAAGCTCGAAAATAAAAACGCTTTTTAGCCAACCAAATTAACAAGTTAAAAAATTACGTAAGCTTTCGAAATTAAAGCATCGAAAAACTTTAACCTTTAAAATTTTATCCGAAGCAAAAACCGGATAACGTAATCAAATCGAAATTCCACTTTAGTATAAAGGTTAAATATTTAAGGCCATAATCGACTTAAAAGCAAAAAGGAACTTTATTTTATTATCGGTAACAAAAAATATCGGATCCCTTAAAGATATAAGTTAAAATTATACAAACTACTTACAGTCGACGGAAGCTTATTTAAATATAAAAATAAATAAATTCTTAAAAAAATAAAAGAACTTTTAATGCAAATTTAAGGATATTTAGAAAAAATTAAGCTAAATATAACTAACATTTTAAAATACGATATTATCTTTAAAATGCCGTAATTCCGTTCTAACAACTTTTATATCGACTGGAAAACCCAGAAACCTTTTTAAAACCATTTTACAGTTTTTTCAAAAGAAAAGTTCCGGGAAATCTACTATTTAATTCGAAAAACTAAAATAATGGACCTAACTGCTAAGGTACCCCCTAAATACCAAAAGTTTAAAAAATTATTCAAAAAACGAATACGGGAAAAGCTACCCGATTATAATTAATAAGATTATAAAATTCCTATTAAGGAAAAATACCATCCAAAACTCCACCAGATTTACTACATAAACCTAAAAAAAGCTAAGGCTTTATAAAAAAGCCTATAACGAAACCTTAAACGCGGATATATCCAGGAATTTAAGTTTCCCGCAAAATACCCCGTTATAATAGTACCAAAAATAAAAAATGGGAAAATCCGAATTAATAAAAATAAAAACCTTATATATCGAAAAGTTTACAACTACCGACAATTAAATAATATTACTATTAAAAATGGATACCCCCTTACCCTTATAAACACCATAAAGGAAAACATTAATAAAACCAAATGGTTTACGGCGTTAAACCTGCCAAACGGTTACTACTTAGTCCGAATAACTAAAAGCGAAAAGTAAAAAACCGCTTTTAAAATAATCCATGGATTTTACGAATATAAGATAATACCTTAAGGACTTATTAATACCCTTACCAATTTCTAATATATATTAATAACCGTCTTACGGAAATTCCTTAACAAATTCGTATTTATTTATTTAAACGACATTTTTATTTACTTTAAAACCTTAAAGAAATATAAAAAACATGTCGCCCAAATATTAAAGGCATTCGAAAAAGCGAACCTGTTAATTAATGCTAAAAAGAATATATAACATATCCAAAAATTAAACTTTTTAAATTTTACTATTATTCCAGGACAAATTTAAATCCAGGACTTTAAAATAAAAGTAATTAAAAATTAACCGATTCCCGATAAAACGACCGTTACCGACGTCCGTTAATTTTTAAAATTTACGGGTTACGTACGTAACTTAATTAAAGATTTCGGAAAAATCGTTAAACTATTAACGAATCTTACTACTAAAAAGTATACCGGGAAAAAGTTCGAATTTCCAAGAAAGGCTAAAAAAGCAATATAAACGCTTAAAAACCAAATTACTAATACCCCCGTTATAAAATTACCTAATTACCACAAAAAAAAACAATTAAAAACTAACGCATTAAATAAAACCTTAAAAGCAATCCTAAAACAATAGGAAAATAACGGAAAATAACATCTAATCGCTTACTATTCCAAAACTTTAAAAAACGCAAAATTACGATACCCTATCTACAACAAAAAGTTGTTAGCAATTATTATAACTTTTAAAAAATAAAAACCTTACCTTAATAAAACCAAAAAACCTTTTAACATTTACTTTAACCATAAAAACTTTATTTATTTTATAACAACTTAAAATCTTAATAAACGACATAAAAACTAAATAATTTTCTTATTTAAGTTTAATTTTAAAATTTATTACATCAAAAATAAAAAAAACATTTAAACGAATATCCTAAACCGAAAAGGAAATTATAACATTAAAATCCCCAAACGACGTATATAAATACTACAACCTACAAAAAAAAGTACCTTACAGTTATATAAAATATTAAAAAAACTTACCCCCGAACTTTTATCCCAGTTTAAAAATTCCTATAATTCTAATAAACAAAAAAAAGTTAAATAGTTAAAAAAACAATCCAAAAATTACTTATTATACCACGGAAAAGTTTACGTCCTATAAAAACGACAAAAGCAGTTTATTAAAAAATTTTACGAAAATCCGTTACATAAACATTAAGGGATTTTCAAAACAACTAAACAATTCCAAAAAAAGTACGACTTTCCAAAATTTAAAAGAACCGTTAAACAAATAATTAAAAACTGCAACGTCTGCAACAAGGCCAAAGTAATTCGCTACAAACCGTACGGACTGCTATAACTTACCGAAATTCCAAACAAAACATAGAACATTATAACTTAAAACTTTATCACCGGCTTACCCCTATCTAAGAACCTTATTACCAAAGTCCAGTACGACGGAATATAGGTAATCGTCGACAGACTCACCAAATATAAATACTTCCTCCCTTTTAAAGGAAACATAACAGCAAAACAATTAACTTACGCATTCGTAAAATATTACCTTAACAAACATAAAATCCCAAAAAAAATTATTTCAGACAAAAATAAGTTATTCATTTTTAAATTTGGCACCAGTTTCTTTAAATAAATTAGCGCCAAATTTAAATTCTTTACAATATATCACCCTTAAACAAACGGATAAACGGAACGACTAAACCAAACTTTAAAACAATACTTAAAAAATTATATCAACTATCAGCAAAATAATTAAGTAAAATTATTACCATTAGCATAAATAACTTATAACATATCCGTTAACGAAAACATAAGCATTTTTCCTTATACGGCCATATACGGACGAAACGCAAAAGCTTAACGACTAAAGCAATTACTTAGTAAAGCCCCGAAAATTACCTTAATAACCCCCAAAGCAAAAACAATAATATTTAAAATCAAAATTATCCAAACTCGCTTTAAAATTAAACTGCAGTTTCTCTAACAACGAATAACTCAGTACTACAACAAAAAAAGAATTAAAGAACCAATTTTATCGAAAGGAAATAAGGTTTACCTGCTACGCCAAAAACAAAACGCGACCTTAAAAATCTCACAAATCAAAACCAAAAAACCTAATAACAAATTTGATTTTAAAAAACTCGGTCCATTTAGAATTAACGAAATCATTTCTAGAACCAACTATCGATTATCGCTACTTAAGATAATAAAAATACACCCTGTTTTCCACATTTCCTTACTAAAACCAGTACCCAATAACGCCCCGCTAAAAACAAACTTAAAAATCGAAAAAAATACCGATAAATATAAAGTCGAAAAAATACTAAACTTAAAAATAATCAATAACAAAATCTAATACCTAGTTAAGTAAAAAAACTACCTACCTAAAAATAACATTTAAAAATCCCTTAAACACTTAACGAATACGAAAAACCTAATTAAAACATTTTACCGCCAAAATCCTAACCGACCGTCTCCAACGCGGCCAAAGTCGCAGGCGATAACAATCCGATCCCTAGATCTAAACCTTCGGCGCTCCAGTCGAAAAAAGCGGACGCCTCCATATTAACGTTAATCTTAAAAGCAAGCCGTACTTGCTTTTCTTCCATACGACGCCCCTTCTCCTCCAATTTCTCTTACTTTTCCAATTAATCTAACTTATAACCCTCTTTTAAAATAACAAAGGTTTTCTTTTTCAAAATATCCTGTTAAAAACGCAAGCGTTTTAACCGACTAACAAACTCTCTTATTTTCTCCTCGGTAAACTCTTAATAAGCTACTAAGGCGTCCTCTATTTCCCGTTACTCCTTCTGCAAACGATCTTATTTTTCCCCTATCCTTACCAAGGAATTCATATCCAACACGTCGCAAACTAAGCGCTGGCGACGGGTGCAACAACTGCAACTTAAAATATCAACTACAAAAAAACACTTAAATTCCCTAAAACGAACGCAGTTAAAACAAAAAACAACTTTTAAGCCGAATTTTTCAATATAATTTGCACGGGTATCGCGTACTTCACGTTAATTTAAACGAAATTTCCTTTTTTCTTTTTAAATACGGCCTGTCATAATAAAATCAACTGAAAAATCCCTGCACTCTTTCCGACCACTAAAAGGATTACTTACGGTTCTTATCTTTAAGATAAAGATCCTTAAAAAAAAAAAATAATATTACAAAAACAAAGGTTTTTGTCTGAAAAAAGCCAAGTTCTTAAAGGTTAACGCGGATACGGCTAAACCTTAAACCTAAAATAACTTAACTTTTAATATTAATCTAATAAATTTAAGTAATCTGGGTAAATCACTTAAATTACATAAATTTATAACATATTTACTGTAAAAAAATAGATATATATAATAAACTAAACTTTCATATAAATAGCACCTACTTAGTTTTCGCTCTTTAGCTATCAATCTAAGCTTTTAGTCAAAGGCACCGTTCTCCGATTGAAAGAAAAGTCCGCAAACCTTTTTAACGAACAAACTATTAAATCATTTCTCGCATTATTGTTACCTGCAAATCAAAACCCCATTTCGGATACTGCTTATACCTCCAGGTAGATGTATAATAGGTTCGTTACAAATTTCCCATTTAAGATATAAATACTCATTATTTCCTATAATTTAAATAGTATCAGTTTACAATAACAATTACTTATCCAAATATATATTTATTATTACTAAACGTAACTATTACTTTATTACTCAAAATTCTTACGATACTACTACTAACATAAACCGTACAACTTAGGTTTAATAATTAATTAAACCCATAACCGTTATACGTTACAAGCTTTTATTTAATAATTGTTAGCTAGTAGGGGGTGCGCTAGCACCCCATATACGGAAAGGATCTCTCTGATCGGAACATATAGGTTCCGTAACTAGACTCCATAAAATGGAGGAGTGCGTACTCTAGAGCGCCTGCAGCTAGTTATCCAATATAACATAATTAATGTCCCTTATATTTGACAATTAAAAGTTTTATTCGCTTAATTCGTATTATCTATCAATTAATCAGCTGTTGCTAAGACGATATAGGCTGCATATTAGTAGTAATTATCTGTATACTTATTAGTTATAATGGCGACCGCATTAACGACGTCCGTAATTATTTATATTGGTTTAAGGATTGGGATAAATTTAAGGACGAATTTAAGACCAGAGCTAAAAGATATGATTTGTGGAATTATATTAATCCTGATTAGAACGTTTTATGACCTGTTAAACCTATAGCACCAGTTATTGCCTTTTATCCAAAGAGACGAATTTGTCCTTAGACGCGAACTAATATCCCGACTATTATAACCTTATCCTTATCCTTATTTTCCGGAAGAACTACCGAAGAAATCGATTATACGAGTTATCCGATAAATACTTTCGAAATAACGACCGAAGGCAAACAAGCTTATAATCAGAACTTTGCGATTTATACTTATTTAAACCGGGAATACAAAACCTTTCAAAAGAACTTTAACGAGCTTATAAAATGGGTTCTTAATAACGTTTCCCTATCGATTAAGTAAACCTGCTTAAGCTTAAATGACGACCTTAAGGGCTAATACGTTAAATTACAACAATTAGAAAAGGTTTACGACAGCCGATTGCTTATGAATATTAAACGTAAATACGAAGAACGATTAAAGTAAGCCCCGAAAGCCGTTAAAAGATTTGATAAATAAATAGCGAAATGGCAAAAGATTATGGCTTAAGGCCAGCGTTACGGCGTTCCCGAAATAATTATGCTAATTATTTGGACGAATTAGTTATGTACAGCAGTAGCGCCGATTATATTTAATTGGTCGAATTTATTTATGTTTTTTAAGTAAAATAATATCCAGAAAGGAACGATTAATTACCTGAAAGTTAGGGTTAATTTTTTAAATTATTAAACTATAACGAATCCATAACAGTTAGCAAGAAACGTTAAAGTAACGTTTCCGACCTTTTATGGAGCCCTAGTAAACTTCTTTAATTAGGACGATCTTAATTAGGAAAAGACCAAGGATATTAATAATTAGCTACGTAATAGGACCTTTGCCAAAGGGCTGAAACGAAATAATCGTGGAAATTTTTAAGCGAGCCGAAATAGCAGTAGCAACAAACGGAAGCGTTAAAAGTTAGACGTATAAAGGACCCGGTATAAAGCGTACTTAAACCCTGGGTATATGTTATCCTAATATTATTACGCGTTCCCTAATAAAGCTTTAGCAAAGTTTAAGCCTAATAAAGAAATTTTAGTATTAATTTAAAACCGGATTGCTTTTAATTAATCCTTAAAGGAAGAAATTAACCGTTTATCGAAAACTATAAAGAAATTAATTACTTAAAAGATAAATTAACTTTTAAAGGGAGTAAAACGAGTATTAGCGTACTTCTTAATTTTTAATTAACGTAATGCGATAAATGTCGCGTTTTATCCTTTGAAAAATTCGGTTATTTTGGACTTAAGGTTTACCATATATATCTTTAATTTATTTAACAGGTTCTTGAATTATAGGACGACGATCCAAGGCGACGGTATGTACGTAAGGAATAATTTCGTCCCGATTAAAGGATATAAAAAAGTAGATATACTGTTTTAAAGCTTTAAAAGCTTTAAAGCGTTGCGTTTGTATAACGTAGCTTATTACGAAGATTTTGCATGTAACCTGGTATCTTTCCGGTAATTCCGAAAAAAAGGGGTATTGGTAAGATAACCGGGAAATTAATAACTTTATTCGAAATAAATATGATTAAATAGTTATTACGTTGATAAACAGGTTTAATTAATTTGTTATCGAAAATATTAACGTAACAGTTATTTATATAGCCTTTGCAGCTTATAAACGAAACGTTAACTTATATATAGCAAAATTATTACGAATCGGTAACGGTACGATATGGTACCTAAAATTAAGATATCCAGGGCCCGAAATAATCGCTTAGTTGCAGTTTTATATAAGGGAAGTCCGCCTAAAGGGTTTTATAACAATCGAATGCTAAATATGTGGCAAGGCGAAAGCCAAAAGGCAAATACGCTGCGAACCGAAGGAGGAAGCCTTCCGATTAAGATAGCGAATTGTTATCGACTTTATAAATTTCGAAAAAAACCCTAAAGGATATAAATACGTTATATTTGTAACCGATAGGTACTTAAAATATATTTGGGATATTTACTTAAAGAATCGAAAGCAAAATATATTAATTATAGCGTTTCGATACTTTTTAAGGGTTTTAAAAAACCAGGATAAGGTTTTTCTATAGGTGTTCGAATACGATAACGAAATCTTGAAAAATTATTAGCTTCGAAATATGTTTTAGTTGTTTCCTTTCAGTATTAGATTTGAACCTTTAATACCGTATACCTAGGCTTAGAACGGGGATGCAGAACGCTTAAGGGGTATAATTAAGAAAAAAGCGACTGCGATACGAAGTGGCGCTAAATTACCTTTGTTTCTGATCGTATACATCTTTAAAACGGCAATATATCTGTATAACCGTATCCCCAAATACGTACTTTTCTGGCAAAACCTATACGAGGTTTACTATATTTACCTAGCGTACAGAGACGGCGTTGCAGTATTTAATCGGAAGCTTTAATAGGTTTACCTGCAAATATATAGCTATATAGCTTATGTTATAACAGTTACCGCCATAAAAAAAGAACAAAAACTCCAGAAACTAAATTTTAAGGCATAAATTGGGTTTTTTGTCGGTTATCGATTTACGAATATTTATAAGATCTGGAACTTATTAATTAATAAGGTTATCGCTATTCGAAACTGTTACAGGAACGGAGGTTCCTGCCCCGAAAGACCGACCCTGAACGCCTAATAAGGACCTATTACGGAGGAACTCCGGATAGAAACGCTTGGCATCCCAACCTTGATCTGATGGATCTAAGTGATCTGGTCCCCAAATCACTTAGATCACATAGATCCGCGACATACTTATTACGGAATGAAAGGATATATAATGATTAGAACCCTTATATAAATAGCACCTACTTAGTTTTCGTTCTTTAGTTATTAATTTAAGTTTTTAGTTAAAGGCACCGTTCTCCGATTAAGAGAAAAGTCCGTAAATTTCTTTAACGAACAGATTACTAAATTATTCCTTGCATTATTATTACCTGTAAATCAAAACCTTATTTCGGATATTGCTTATATTTTTAGGTAGATGTATAACAGGTTCGTTACATTTTAATAGCTTTTTGATTAATAGCTAACGAATAATTTAAGGCCCAGTTAGGTATAAGCTTTCCTGAACGCAGTAAAAACGATATTATAGGACGACGTTTAAAAAACAGTTAGCATACTTAATTACCGTTACTAACCAGTAAGGGATCAGTAACCAGATTAAACAATTTACTACCTATTGAAAAAATCTTCTCCTTAATCGACAATATAGCACCCCCTTCCACCCGCTCTTAAGAAAAACTTTTTTCCTTTTAGCCTTTGCAATAGCCGGCCCCGGCAAAAGATACCATAAAAGTCCATGGATCTAATGCAAAAAAGGAAGAAAAAAACTAGCCAACAGAACAAAAGGGCAAAGAAAAAAAACCTACCATTGACGAGAAGTTGGACATTCTTGCAAAAAAAGTTAGGACCTTGAAAAATAAAAACGCAAAACTTATCCGATAACAACGATCCTCGACTTTACCCTTGTTTGGAACGAACAAGATTCGCGAAAGCATTATTTTCCCTCCTAGTTACCATGGAATGCCGGAAGTTAAAGGTTATAAGCTAACCTTTCCAAAACCTTATAATGGAACCACGGATATGGAAGGATTTTTGGTCCAGGTTAGGCTTTACCTCAAATTCTACGAGAATTTTCTGACGGAGGATTATTAGAAAGTAATGGTTATTTTTTAGCTACTTGCTGGAAAAGTTTTTTTATAATTTGAACCTATTAGGAACGATTACCTTATAAACTACCTTAATTAATTTTCCGACCTAACCAATTATGTCTTCGGCAACTATAAATACTTTAAGGAAAAAATGCAAGCTTTATTTGGAAATTCCGATCGGGAATAATATACGGTCGAACAGTTACACCTTTTCCAACAAATTAAGTTAGCAGCCGAATATACGATTAAGTTTAATCGCCTTACGTTAATTTCGAATCTTTCCGAAAGCGCATTATTTTATCCCTTTTACGATAACTTAAAATCGCAAGTTAAAGATAAGATGTATAAAATACTTAAGACTGGCCCTTTTCAGAACTACATTAATAAAACCATTATTGCCAATCGACGTACTTTCGAAAGGTATTTAGAGAAGAAGAGATCCGACAAAAGAAAAAATAACCAAAACTTAAGCAGCAAGTTTTAAAGGGACAAAACCAAGGGCAGGTTCCAAAAGGAAATAAGCATTGCTTTAAAGGAGCCCAGGAAAAATAAATCGAATGTTGAATGTTTTAACTGTAGTAAAAAAGGTTACTACAAAAGCGAATGTCGTTCTTTAGTAAAGAGGGATTCCAGGAAAAAAGGGATTCCTTAACCCTAGAAAAAGGTTAGAATAGCCGAATAAAAATTAGACAGCGAAAGCGAAAAAAAAAAGGGAAGTTAGTTCCATTTCCTTCCAGCAGGAATTTACTATTGCAACTATATACTATAAACAGAATGGCGACTTAAAGTACGAGCGTTGCCCGATTTGTCAAAATCGAACGATTAAAGCCTATAGATATCATCCTGGACAAAAGATTTTTAGGATAGCTATAAGGCTAAGATGCATTTGTTATTTGGATAAGCGGCGGTGCAAAATATACGACGAACATGGCCAGTTACGCCTTAATACAGTAATATACGACCCGAAATTCCCAAAGCCCAGTAAAGCTTTTGAAGATAAAGAATCAGCCTATAACTACGACTTGCTTCATTTTTCCGCATGTTACGATAATAACTGTTTAACCCACTTCCGCGCCAAAAAGGATAACGATTACTGGCCCGGATAGGATGAAGAAATATTTACCGAACCCGATGATAAATGTAAATACATCGAAACATCCAGATGGCCAAAATATCCCCGATCTTGTTACCTATACCCAGAATTAAGCCAAAGCCGAAAGGCTATTACCTAGGGATGCCTATGCTATGCCCTTACATTATACGCGATGCATAAGATCTTGGACATAAAAGCCAATCCTTCGGAGGTCCCATTCCTAAAACCAGAACCCCTTTAAACATCGAAAGTGAGGATTTCAAAATTAGCTTGCCAGATCGGCAGAAGAAAGTGGTTTATTTGCATAAACGATAAATGCTCCAAACATGCAATCAAAAAAGCCCGAAAATAAAAACGCCTTTTAGCTAACAAAACTAATAAGTTAAAAAACTACGTAGGCCTTCGAAATTAAGGCGTCGAAGAGCCCCGGCCTACAAGACCTTATACGAGGCAAAAACGGGATAACGCAGCTAGATTAAGATTTTTTTCCAATATAAAAATGAAATATTTAAGGTTATAATTAACTTAAAAACAGAAAAAAACTTTATTTTATTATTAGTTGCAGAAAAATATCGGATTCCCTGGAAATACAAGCTAAAGTCGTATAAATTACTTACAGTCGATAAAAATTTGTCCAAATATAAAAATAGACGAATTTTTAAGAAAACGGAAAAACTTCCAGTGCAAATTTAAAAACATTTAGAAAAAATTAGGCTAGACGTAACCGATATTTTAAGACACGACATCATCCTTGGAATACCGTAGCTCCGATTTAGTAACTTTCGTATCGACTGGAAAACCCAGAAACTTTTTTGGGACCATTTTACGGTTTCTTCAAAAAAGAAGTTCCGAGAAATCTGTTACCTAATCCGAAAAGTTAAAGTAATAAACCTAACTGTTAAAGTACCCCTTAAGTACCGAAAATTTAAAGAACTATTTAAAGAACAAATACGAAAGAAATTGCCCGACCATAATTAATAGGATTACAAAATTCCTATCAAAAAAGGATATTATCCAAAACTTTACCAAATTTACCATATAAACCTAAAAAAGGCCAAAGCCTTATAGAAAAGTTTACAACGAGACCTTAAACGTAAATACATTTAAGAATTTAAATTTCCCGCAGGATATCCAGTTATAATGGTACCAAAAATAAAAGATGGGAAAATCCGAGTTAACAAAAACGGAAACCTTATATATCGGAAAGTTTACGACTACCAACAATTAAATAACATTACCATTAAAAATAAATACCTTTTTATCTTTATGGATACTATAAAGGAAAACATTAGTAAAGTTAAATAATTTACGGCATTGGACCTACCGGACGGTTATTATTTGGTTCGAATAACTAAGGGCGAAAAATGGAAAACCGCCATTAAAATAATTTATAAATTTTACGAATATAAAGTAATACCTTAAGGATTTACTAATACCCCCGTTAATTTTTAATATATGTTAATAATTATTTTACGAAAGTTCCTTAATAAATTCGTATTTATTTACTTAAACGATATCCTTATTTACTTTAAAACCTTGGAAAAATATAAGAAATATATCGTTTAAATATTAAAAATATTCGAAAAAGCAAACCTGTTAGTTAATGCCGAAAAAAACGTATAACATACCCAAAAGCTAAATTTTTTAAGTTTTATTATTACCCTAAGATAAATTCAAATCCAGGACTTTAAAATAAAGGCAGTTAAGAATTAGCCGATTTCTGATAAAGCGACCGTTATCGACGTCCGTCAATTTTTAGGATTTACGGGTTACGTACGCAGCTTAATTAAAGATTTCGGAAAAATCGTTAAACCTTTAATAAACCTTATTACTAAAAAGTATATTGGAAAAAAGTTTAAGTTCCTAAAGAAAGCTAAGGAAATAATGTAAATATTTAAAAACCAGATTATTAGCGCCTTTATTATAAAATTACCTAATTATAACAAGAAAAAACGATTAAAGATTAATACATTAAATAAAACCTTAAAAACAGTTTTAAAATAATAAAAGGACGGTAAAAGGTAATATCCGGTTGCTTATTATTCTAAAGCTTTAAAAGATGCAAAATTACGATACCCCATTTACGATAAAGAATTATTAGCAATTATTATGGTACTTAAAAAGTAAAAACTTTACTTTAATAAAATTAAGAAATTTTTTGATATTTACTTTAATTATAAAAATCTTACTTACTTTATAACAATTTAAAATTTTAATAAACGATATGAAAATTGGATAATTTTCCTGTTTAAGTTTAATTTTAAAATTTATTATATTAAAGGTAAGGAAAATATCCAGGCGGATATTTTAAGCCGAAAAGGAAATTATGATATTAAGGTTTTTAAACGACGTATGTAAATGTTATAACTTATAAAAAAAGGCGTTTTATAGTTATATAAAATATTGAAAAAACTTACTTCCGAACTTTTGGACTAATTTAAAAGTTTTTACAATTTTGATAAATAAAAAAAAATTAAATAGTTAAAAAAATAATTTAAGGATTAACTGCTGTATTACGGAAGAATTTACGTTTTACGAAAATAACAAAAATAATTTGTTTAAGAATTTTACGAAAATCCGTTATATAGATATTAAGGAATTTTTAAAACAATTAAACGACTTTAAGAAAAGTACGATTTCCTAGGACTTAAAAAAACCGTTAAATAAGTAGTTAAGGACTGTAACATTTGCAATAAGGTTAAAATAATTCGTTACAAACTGTACGAATTGCTATAACCTATAAAGATTTTAGATAAAACATAAAATATTATAACTTGGGACTTTATTACCGGCTTACCCTTATTTAAAAACCCCGTTACCGGAATCCAATACGACGGAATATGGGTAATCGTCGACAGACTCACCAAATATAAATACTTCCTACCTTTTAAAAAAAATACGACAGTAAAATAATTAACTTACGTATTCGTAAAACATTATCTCGATAAACATGGAATTTTAAAAAGAATTATTTCAAACAAAAATAAGCTGTTTATTTTTAAATTTGGCACTAGCTTCTTTAAATAAACTAACGTTAAACTCAAATTTTCCACAGCATATTACCTTTAAACCGATAAACAAACAAAACGGCTAAACCAAACTTTAAAGCAATACCTAAAAAGTTATGTTAACTATTAACAAAATAATTAAATAAAGTTGCTTTTATTAACACAAGTAACCTATAACATATTTATTAATAAAGATATAAGCATTTTACCTTACATAGCCGTATATAAACAAAATACAGAAACTTAACGATTAAAGCAATTACTTAAAAAAGCTCCAAAAATTACCTTAATAACCCCTAAAGCAAAAATAATAATATTTAAAATCAAATTTATCCAAACTTGCCTTAAAACTAAACTGCAGTTTTTTTAACAACGGATAATTTAATATTATAACAAGAAAAGAATTAAGGGATCAGTTTTATCGAAAGGAAATAAGGTTTACCTATTACGTTAAAAACAAAACGTAACTTTAAATATTTTACAAATTAAAATTAAGAAACCCAGTAACAAATTTAATTTTAAAAAACTCGGTCCGTTCAAAATTAACGAAATCATTTCTAAAACTAACTATCGACTATCGCTACCTAAAACAATAAAGATATACCTTGTTTTTCACATTTCCCTGCTAAAACCAGCACTTAGTAACGCCCCGCTGGAGACAAACTTGGAGATTAAGGAAAATACCGATAAATACGAAATCGAAAAAATACTGAACTTAAAAATAATCAACGACAAAATCCAGTACCTAATTAAATAAAAAGATTACCCACCTAAAAACAACATTTAGGAACCCCTTAAATACTTAACGAATGCGAAGAACCTGGTTAAAACGTTTTACCGCCAAAATTCTAACCGACTATTTCTAACGCGGCCAAGGTCGCAAGCGATAATAACCCTACCCCTAGATCTAAACTTTCGGCGTCCCAGTCGTAAGAAACGGACGATTCCGCCAAAGTATTAATTTTAAAAACAAAACATACTTGCTCCTTTTCCATACGACGCTATTCCTTTTTTCTTCTTTCCCGTTTTTCCAGTTAATCCAACTTTAATCCTTCTTTTAACATTTTTAAAGCTTTCTTTTTGAAAAGGTCTTGCTGGAAACGCAAACATCTTAATCTTCCAATAAATTCCTTCGATTTTTTGCTTTATTAACGCCGCAATTCAGCCAAACGTTTTTTTATAACCTTTTATTCCCTTTTAGCAAGTTCCTAATATTCCAAAAAACTGTCTTTAGTTTCGCGTTACTTCCGCAAAAACGTTTTTATATCTCGTTTACCTTTTTTAAGGAATTCATAATTAAGACGTTACAAAATAAACGCTATCGACGGGTGCAATAATTGCAGCTTAAATATTTTAAAACGAAAAAACAGTCCGTTTCGCCGAGACGAATACAGTTGGAACAAGGAAAGGCCTTTATTTTAAGTTTTTTAATTAAATTTATGCGGACGTTGCAAAAATCGCGTTGGTTTAACCGAAATTTTCGTTTTTCCTTTTAAATACGACCTATTATAATAAGATTAAATAAGGAACTACAAAAAACCTTCTCCAAATAAGGTAGTTACCTATAGCTTTTATCTTTAGGATAAAGATTCTTGGAAAAAGGAAATAGTGTTACAGGAACGGAGGTTCCTGCTTAAAAAAACCAACCTTAAACGCCTAGTAAGGACCTATCACGGAAGAATTCCGGATAAAAACGTTTAGCATCCCAACCTTGATTTAATGGATTTAAGTAATCTAGTCCCTAGATTACTTAGATCACATAGATCCGCGATACACTTATTACGGAATAAAAAAATATATAATAATCAGAACCTTTATATAAATAGCACCTACTTAATTTTCGTTTTTTAGCTATTAATCTAAACCTTTAGTTAAAGGTACCGTTCTCCGATTAAGGGAAAAGTTTGCAAACTTCTTTAACGAACAAATTACTGAATTATTTTTCGCATTATTGTTACCTACAAATCAAGATCCCATTTCGGATACTGCTTATGCTTCCAGGTGAATGCATGACAGGTTCGTTACAGAAACGTATTATTTAACGAAAAGGCTACCTTTTTAAATAATATCAAAAACCTAAAAAACGATTTTTTGTACGTTATAAAAAAAAAGTTACAAAAGTTACTGCGATAAGTAGAATTACTTAATTAGGGCTTAAGTTATCTAAATGTACAAATACAAAAAGAAAACGAAAACTTAAGCGGAATAATTTAATTACCGGTTGGATAAGAAAGATAGTTCCAAAATGGTACAGGCGTACGAAACCTACGGAATAAAGAAGAATAAATCTGTTCGTATAGGATTAATTATTTCTATACGACCGTTATATTCGAACCATTTCCGTCCTTTAGTTAATTACCTTTATTAACGTTTGCTTTAATAACTATTACGATTAATACGTTAGCGGAAGTAATAAAAGTAGCTTTAAGTTTTTGTCGTTTTGTTTAATTTAAAATAACGGTAAAAAACGAAAATACTTTACGGGTTGTAAACATAAACTTCCCGTACGTTCCGCGTTAAAAAAATGGTTATCGGTACGATTATAAAGTATAAAAAGCCGCGTTTAACGTAGGACGATTAGCTTACTTTATTAATACGATCGATAATCGGCCGGTAAGTTGCAGAAACTTAGGGAAGATAATTACCTAAAGTACGCGCTATTTTAATCGGAAAAATTTCGATACGAAAATATATAAAATCTTTAAGTCGCGAAACCGGGTACATAAGCGCGATTTACCGTTACCGCTACGAAACTATAAAAAGCTAAATATATACCCGTTAAGGGAATTATTTCGTAAGGCCGAAAAGGCTTATTTATAAAATTATAAGGAAATGCAATTTTAAAAGGTTATTAATCAGTTTTCTGCTAAAAGGAAATAAGTTTTAAGATATATATAAATATATGTTTATAAATTCGATAAATATAACTGGTTACAAAAATGCAAAATACGTTTCGTTATACGGGATAATTAATAATTAAAAAACGCTTATAATAATATATACGTATTTATTTTAGTTAAAAGGTTATTTAAAACCTTAATTGTTATCGCGGCTAAATTCGACCTAAAGCTTAAGCAATACGACGCGGTAAACGTTTTCGTTAACGCCAACCTACCTTATAAAATATACATAAAAATATCTCCAAAATACCCGCATCGTAACAAAATTTTTTTAATCAAAAAGGTATTATATGGATTAAAAGAATTACTTTTACTTTAGTAAAAAAAATTTATTAGGACGTTTAACAATTTAAAACTTAATCCCGTTCTTTATAAACCTTATTATTTTATTCGTTAAAAGGTACTTATCTTTTTTTTTATAGATAATATCATTACGGCGTACCGTAAAAAAGATTAAGACCTCGTCGATCAGGTAATATAGCAAATAAAGAAACGATATACCCTTATAAAAAATAAAACTTACAGTAATTCCTAAAAATCGAAATAATCAAAAATAAAGCTAAAAGAAAAATCTAACTTTTTTAATCTAACTTTATAAATAAGCTAATTAACTTAATTCTAAAAAAGAATTTAAATAACTTTCTAAATACGTTAATAACGAACGTCGAACTACTGCCGAATTCTTATTTAATCCATCCAAAATTTGTTAACAGATACCAAAAAAAAATCGGTTCCATCCTATACGTAACAATTAATACGCAACCCGATATAACTTTTGCGGTATCCCGATTTGCCCGATTTAACCTAAACCTTAATAACGCGTATCATAAAACTACCGATCGGGTTATATTATACCTAATCGGAACTAAATTACTAACGTTACAATTTAAAAATAAAAATTCGTTAAATACCTAAAACGACATTTCCTTTACGGATAACACGATTAATTAAAAAAATTTCTAAACTTATATTATAAAATTATTCGGAAAAGTAATAAAATAACGGGCGAACAAGCAGAATACAATAACTACTTTTATAACAAAAACGGAATTATTATCTTTTACGCAAATTACAAAAAAAGCTTTATTCAGCTTTCGACTAATCAAAAAATTGGAAATTACCTTAAATGCCGAACCGTTAAATATGTAATACGACAATCGACAAATTATTCGGCTTATTAACGCCGACGTCGCCTTATTACAAACGAAACTACGGCACGTAAATATACATAATTACTGGTTGCAAAAAGCCGCAGAAAAAAACATAATCAAAATGGATTATACGCCTACAGGCGACATGTTAGCTAACGGATTAACAAAAGCCCTATTACGAAAACCTTTTAAGCATTTCAAAAAACAGCTGGAATTAATGGATGTTACGGAAGCCCTCAACCGGCGGAAAAACAACTTACGAATAATTTTAAACGAGGAACTGGCTGATTAAAAGGATTCGATCGCCGGAAAAAAGGTAAAATGGAACGCTGCGGCTTTAGGAAGTAATAAAGTGTAACAGTCAACACCGTAACTACGTCGAGGCGTTAAAGGGGTATGTCAGCTAGCAGGGGGTGCGCTAGCACCCCATATACGGAAAGGATCTCTTTGATTGGAACATATAGGTTCCGTAACTAGACTCCATAAAAATGAGGAATGCGTAGTCTAGAGCGCCTGCAGTTAGTCATCTAATACAACACAACTGATGTCCCCTATATCTGACAATAATACCGTCAAACTTTGAATGATATTCAACATTATCAAAATGTCGACCAGTGCCGAAACTACCGTCCTTAGCCTGGCCCAACAGCTGCAAAAACGCGTCCAGCAGTTCAAAGACCATATCTATCAGCTTACTATTCAGGCCGCCGCTTTAACCAACCCAATGCCAGCAGTTACCTTAAGACTTAAGGTCAAAAAACCCGAGCCTTACGATAGCACCGGAAACGTTCAAAGTTTCCTAACCTAAGCCAGAATATATATACGGTTAAAAATAATCGAAGGTGAAGTTGATAAAATCTTTACTATTACAAAATTCTTTAAAAAGAACGCTTTAGACTAATTCGAACTTACATGTTATAACCAAACAAGCTGGCCTATTGGCAGACAGTCGGAGGTTGTGCGGATTACCTCCGATGCAAAACCTTGGGTTACGTAACATGGATCCGAATGGATTTACGGATCTAAACAGATCAGTGTAGTATGGATCCGAAGGGATTTTCGGATCCATAGAGATTATAACAAATGGATCCGGAAGGATAAACGGATCCAAAGAGATCCCGTTTAAAATATATACGTTTATTATTTCCCATAATTTAGATAATACCAGCTTGCAATTATAACTTAGTTACTTAAATTTATATTTGCTATTATCAAACGTAACTGTTGTTTTATTACTTAAATTTTTACGATATTATTACTAACATGAACCGTACGTCTAAGTTTAATAGTTGGTTAAACCCATAGCCGTTATACGTTGCAAGCTCTTGTTTAATAATACCGTTAAACTCTAAGCAATATTCAACACTGTCAAAATGTCGACCAGCGTCGAAGCCACCGTTCCTACCCTTACTCAGCAGCTGCAAAAACGCGTCCAGCAGCTTAAGGCCCGTATTCAGCAGATTACTGCTTAGGCTACCGCCGCTCCAGCCAACCTAATACCGGCAGTTACCCCGAAACTTAAGATTAAGAAACCCGAACCTTACGATGGCATAAAAAGCGTTTAAGGCTTCCTAACCCAGGCCAGAATATATCTACGATTAGAAAGAATTAAAGGCGGCGCCGACAGAATCCTTATTATAGCAGGGTTCTTAGAAAGGACGCTTTGGATTGATTTAAGCCTACGCTACGAGACTACCTGGAAAATGCAGAAAATAACCAGGAAGCCGCTACCAAAAAGATCTTCGAAAGCTACGTTAACTCCGAACAAAAGCGTAAGGATAACTTCGACAACCCGGACGCAAAACGAAAAGTTGCGCAGGACCTTTTATAGCTTAAAAAAAAACCAAGCTTTTAAATATTCAGTCGAATTTAGAAATTTTATATTCAAGGTAAGATAAATAAATAACGAAAACGATACTTTAATCGACGTTTTTCACAAAGAATTAAAGGACGATATTAAAGACGAAATTATTAAAATCGAACGACTTAACCAATTCCACAAATATATCGCCGAGGCTGTAAAAATCGACAATCGACAGTTTAAACGACGACAAGAACGACGTGGACAGTTCGCTCTACGGTCTAAATTCCAAAAGGTTAACCAAGGTCGAAAACGTTTTACGCTTCCACCTTTTATAAAACTTAACCAGGGCATATAAAATTAAAGGCCACCTAGTCGAAAAATAAAAGGTCCGTTACCTGCTATAACTGCGGTAAGCCTGGATATATCACGCCAAAATGCAAAAACCTTAAGAAAAACGCATATTAAGCTCCAGTTCCTAAAAACCAGCACAAAAAGAAACCTAGCGATAAAAAAACAATTAATATAATTCGCGCCAAAACCAACGACAACGCTTTATCAAAGGTACGACAGGGAATAAAAGAAGCTAAAAAGCTAACCTAAGCAAAAGCCCGAAAGGCCAAAAAAGCTAGGTCCACCGGAACTATTGTTACCTAATGGCTATAGAAACACGAGGAATGGAAAAAGCTGAACGACAATAAGCTACCTACCCCCGCATAGTAGAAACGGCAGCAGAAAAACAACCAGTCGTTGTTTGATATATAGTTAAAAAATTACCGAAAATAAGACGAAAACCTACACCTAAAAAAACCCGATCGGCACGGAAAGCTTTACGTAATTAGCTGTCGACGAGCGCAATACAACAGGACAAAAAAAATTATATATATCGCGCGACGGATTACGTATATGTAGCGACAAGGCTTCGATTTCAAAAATCGAACTAAAAGCGATCCTAGAAACTAAAAGTAATACCGCCATATACCCGAAATAGTAACGATGGAAAAGATCGACGAACTGGCAGCAATTAAAAGCTGGCTAAAAGAAAAATACTGCTTTGCATATAAACTTCAATGCTATTACGAATAGTACAATTAGCAAACGTAAAACAAATTAATTTCAAAAACAATGGAAAAGTACTGCTAAAAATGATTACCGATTTATAAATTCAGCTAACCTTTACGAAAAATCTAAAAAAGCGATCAGCTATATAAAATACAATTCGCTTCTTTTCAAATTAACGCTGGGAAATCTTAAAGCTAAAATATATTACTAAAACACGTTTTAAAATTAAGTAAAATACTTAACATTAATATTACACCTATAAAAAAAGCAGTTAAAATGGATTTAAGATAAAAAGAACAGGCTTGGAGAAAAGATTTGACAATTCGAAAATAGCTCAAAAGATTTAAACTACCTATAATAGGGCCCCAACCTGGTAGAAAAAACGAAGGTGGACAGCAACATCTTAGAAACGCTTTAAACGTAATATAAATAGCGCGAAAAAAACCAATTACGGTCGAAGTACGAATTAAAAACAAACGATATATTGCATTTATAGATTACGAAACGCAAAAAAGCAATTATATCACCCCGGAAATAGTTAGCGAGCTGCAACTACTATAAAAAGATAGGAAAAACCTTACGAAATCGAAAATATAAAAGGTCAAATATTTAGCTACGACGATAAATAAATTCGACGCGAAATTAATTACTTTAAAACTTTTATCGAAGGAAAAAAAACAAAACTATTGATTTCGACATTATCGTTATCGAAAACTATAACTTAATTCTAGGTTTGCCATAGTTAAAATAGTATAACACGGCCATTAACTGAAAAACTCGCGAAATAAATTACGATGTATTTTCTGATAATAAGCTAAATAACGAAAAATCTTAATATCGATCGATAAGGTAAACGAATACAGGCGTAAAAAAGGGTAAAAACCTTACTACTAAAAAACATACGACATATCAAAAAAAGGGGCATAACCGGAAAATATGACGTATTATTGCGAACTTTAAAGCAAAATTTAGGGAAATAAATCACGATTTAAAACCACCACCCGAAGAGTTACCAGAATAAATAAGATATTTCCATAGTACTACAAGTACGATAAGTTATTTGGTAAAGAACTTAATACCAAATTACTAAAGTATAGCGAATGGGATTACGAAATAATTCTTAAAGGTAATAGAAATACTGCCTTTTATTCGATATATAATTTGAACTATGCAGAACTATACGTATTCCGCGATTATTTAAAAGATAGGTTTCGAAAAGAATAGATACGACGTTCCAAATTACCAGCCGGATACCTTATGTTTTTCGTATCAAAAAAAAGAGAGAAGCTTCGATTTGTAGTGGACTATCGACAACTTAACGATATTACCGTTAAGGATAGAATGCCGTTATTATTGATTACAGAAATGAAAAACCGTTTGTATGAAGCGAAATAGTTTACAGTTATTGATCTTTAAAATAGTTACAATATAATTCGGATTAAGGAAGGATACGAATAAAAATAGCCTTTAGGACGAAATATGGCTTATACGAATACCTAGTTACCTTTATAGGATTACTTAACGTATTAGTAACCTCTTAACGGATAATAAACCATGTGTTAAAAAAATACCTGGATGTTTTTGTTATTTGCTATCTCGACGACATTCTTATTTATTTAGAAAGGGACAAAAAATACGAAAAATATATTTACCAGGTTTTACAAGTGCTATAAAACGTTAAACTTTTAGTTAATACCGAAAAACACCATTTTTATAAGCAGAAAATTAAATACTTAGGATATGTTATTACGCCAGGATAAATTCGTATAAACCTTAAAAAGTTATTAGCAGTTAAGAATTAGGTACAGCTTATTAATATTAAGGAAGTATAAGTATTTTTTGGATTTGCTAATTATTGCCGACGATCCATACGCAATTTTAATAAAATGGTTATGCTATTAACAGAACTTACCAAATGGATAAACCGTTTAAATAAATTCTAAAAAAGAAAACAATTTTGCAGCAAATTAAAAATGCTTTTATTAGTAAACTAGTATTAATTATATACAACTTAAAGCAACCAGTTAAACTAGAAACCGATATTTCGGATTATGCTTTAAAAGCTATAATGAAATATCGAAACGATTAAGAAAAACTTTACCCTATGACGTTTGATTTTTATAAGTTATATGGAGTAAAATTAAATTATTCTATTTACGGTAAGGAATTGCTAATTATTGTTAACGCTTTTAAAAAATTTAGATATTATTTAAAAATAATATGTACTAAATCAAGATATATACGGATTATAAAAATATTACTTACTGTTTTACGATACGAAAACTTATTGAAAGAGATTTACGTTATGCAAAAAGCTTTTCTAAATCCGATTACGTTATTATTTATAGAAAAGAATTAAAAAAATAACAGGGCAAACGTATTTAGCAGACAACCTGACCTAGAAAAACCTAAGGTTAAAGTATAGCAGATAATCTTCTATATGACATCAAAAAATACCTAAAATAACGACGAATTGCGGCAATACGAATAATACCGCCTACTATACATTAACGCACCTAATAATATAATACTAATTAACTATTAAAGTATTAAACAAATAAAATATAAATACTCGAAAAACTATAAAAAGACTTAATACGGAATATATTACTCTGCTAAAATAAAAATTACAATATAAAAAGTAATACGATAATATAATATTTACGCTGAAGCAAAGGCACGACGACAGAAATCTTACGGAAAATTACTACCCTTATTAGTCGTTAAGTAATTATAAAATTTTATTATATTTAAATTTATTACCAAGCTTTTTTTATTAAAAAATCCAGGTACAGAAGTATATTACGACAGTATCTTCGTAATCGATAATCAATTTACAAAATTCTCATTTTTTTACTTTATAATAAAAACACCGATATAAAGCAATTCGTATACATTTTCCTTAAACATATTTTAAGTACCTACGGACTTTCAACGGAAATTATTTCGGATAAAAGCATCACCTTTATTTCGAAAATCTGGAAAAGATTAATAACTTAACTTGGACTAAATTACAAATTATCAAGCGTATTTAGATCCTAAATAGATAAACGATATAAAAAAAAGCAAATAAACGCTAAAACGTACTTACGATATTATATTAATTACGAATAAAACAACTAAGTTAAAAAGTTACCTGTTATATAGTTAGCTTATAATACTAGCTACCACGAAAGTATTCCAACGACGCCAGCGATTACCAATTTTAGTTTTATATCTAAAGTTTACCGAGATTTATATAAAAATAAACCAGCTAACATTAGAGTAATTCTTACGTTAAAATAGCTAAAACAATTGTACGCAAAAATGAAAATGAAATTTAAATTCATACGCAACTAAATAAGCAAATATTATAACCAAAAAAGATTAAAGAGATTAACCTTTTCAAAAGGGAAAATGGTCTACCTAGCTACCAAAAACATTTAAATATAAAGGCTAAACAAAAAACTCGGTTTTAAATATATCGGCGTATATAAAATCGGTAAAAAAGTCTTGAAAAATAACTATAAATTAAAGCAACTACCGATAGTTAAGCTTTATTTAATCATTTCTATTTCTTCATTAAAATCAGCAGCAAATATAATCAAAGTTAATATAAGAGAAGAAACGGATAAGGAAGTTATAGAAAATATACCGGTTTACGAAGTAGAAAAAAGATAGGACGTATGCAAAAGAAAGGGATTTACGTAATACTTAGTTAAGTAAAAAGATTATCCAGATTTTGAAAATACCTGGGAACCCGCGAAGAACTTTACGAATGCCTAGCGCCTTCTAAAGAACTTTTACCAGTAATGCCGGAAGCGCCAGGATTACAAGTACTCCAGTTTACGTCGTCCAATAACGGCCAATCAATATTTTCAACCCCAGGCTATCCCGAAAAGTCTATGGCTCGTATAGCTTATGCGGCCCGCAAAGCCGTTTCGGGTTCCAACCTTTTCTGTTTCTCCAGTTCGTTTAAAGATTAAAGCCTGGGATTCATCATTTTAACACCTTTAAACCGAAGAAATTTTTGCTGATGGCGTAATCGCTGGAGACGAGCGATCGCCTTATTTATTTCCTTTTACGATTAAAGCAACCGCTTATTGGCCAAAATTTTCTCTCGTTTCAAACGTTCCGCTTCGTTAATAATATTGCGTAAGAAATTAAATAAGATGCCCGATTTATTACAACTTTTTTTCTTTAAAGCACAAATTTTAAAACGAACCGCGTTTTCCATTATAACGCATTCTCCCTTATATTTAAAATACGCAAAATAAGGCATAACTTCGAAACCCTAATCTCGAATGTAAGTAGCTAAATCTTTGCGTTTTTTCTTTTAGTTAAAACGTTTGCGAAATGTTTATTTTTCGATACGGTTAAGCATAACGACGAAAAAGAATTAAAAAAAAATAATGATATAAAAAAAAGAAAGTTACTTACTAAACAAATGCGATAAACAATTAATATTTAAAGGCAAAGATTCTAAAAAAGGTGATTATATTATAACTAAACCAGCTGGTTTATTAGCAGTTAGTCGGAAATTATGTAGAGTACTTTTGATGTAAAACCTTAAGTTATGTAACATAAATCTGAATAGATCTACGGATCTAAACGGATCAGTATAGTATAAGTCCGGAAGGATTTTCGGATCTATAAAGATTACAGCAAATAAATCTAAAAGGATAAACAGATTTAAAGAGATCCCGTTTAAAATATATACACTTATTATTTCCCATAATCTAGATAGCACCAGTTTACAATTACAACTTGGTTACCCAGATCTATATCTGCTATTACTAAACGTAACTAACGCTTCATTACTTGAATTTCCACGATACCACTGCTAACATAAACCGTACGACTAGGTTTAATAGTTGGTTAAGGCTATAGCCGTCATATTACGTTACGAAATTACTTAAAAATACGAAAAACGACCAGAAAAAGATTACTAAAAGAATCTTTAAAAGCTACGCCAACTTCGTACAAAAGCTTAAGGACAATTTCGACAACCCGGACGTAAAACGAAAAGCTACGCAAAATCTCTTTTAGCTTCGACAAAAAAACCCAGCTTCCAAGTACGCAATCGAATTTAAAACTTTTATAACTAAGGCAGGATAAGTAAATAACAAAAACGATACCCTAATCGACGTCTTTTACAAAAGGCTAAAAAACTATATCAAGGACGAAATTATAAAATCGAACAACCTAATGCATTTAACAAGTACATTGCCGAGGCTGTAAAAATCGACAATCGACAGTTTGAACGACGACAAAGAACAATGAAAACAATTTACCACCCGGTCCAAGTTTTAAAAAATTAATTAAAATCGAAAACGCCTTACGCCTTTCACCTTTTATAAAACTTAGCCAAATATATAAAATTAAGGGCTATTTAATCGAAAAATAAAAGGTTTATTACCTGCTATAATTACGGTAAACCCAGACATATTATAAGGAAATATAGGAACTCGAAAACGGTATATTAAATTCTAATCCGTAAAAACTAATACAGAAATGAACTTGGCGATAGAAAAACGATTAATATAATCCGCGCCAGAAATAATAAACATTTTTTACCTAAGGAACGATAAGGAATAAAAGAAGTTAAAAAGCTAACTTAAACAGAAACCCGTCAGGTTAAGAAAGCTAAATTTACTAGACTTACAGTTATCTAATAATTACAAATATACGAAAAATAAAAAAAGGTTAAGCGACGATATGCTACTTTTCCGCACATAGTAAAACGGAAACAGAAAAGAATTAGTTAATACTTAATAGATAGCTAAAAAATACCAAAATAAGACGAAAACCTGTACTTAGAAAAGCCCGATCGGCATGGAAAACTTTACGCTATTAATTGCAAGCGTTGTTAGTACGAAATATATAAGGACGAAAAAAATATAACGCGTCGCGGATTACGCGTATATAATGATAAGGTTTCGATTTTAAAACTCGAACCGGAAAAACCTTAAAACCCAAAAATAATACCGATACCTGCGACAAATAACGACGATGGAAAAAATTAACGAACTGACAGCAACTAAGAGCGGGTTAAAACAAAGTATTATTTTGTAAAAGAACCTGAATATTATTAGGAATAATACGATTACTAAACACAAAAATAGTTTTTCAACAAAAATAGTAAAAATGTATTACCAGAAAATGATATCGACTTACAAATGTAGTTAGATTTTATAAAAGATCCAGAAAAACGCTTAGTTATATAGAAAAATGTTTGATACTTTTTTAATAAAAGCTGGAAAACTTTAAAATTAAAATACATTACCAAAAGAAAGTTCTAAACTTAAATGGCATACTGTTATAAGAATAGTAGTTCCTACTTTGAAAGCAGCCACTCTTTAAGGCTTAGCGCAAACTCGTCCCAGCTAAATTTCGGACGAGAAAAACTTGGCAACTAAGGTGATCTAGGTAATCTAGATAATCTGGAACAAATCATACAGACCATACAAATCCACGACATACTTATAGAAAACGGAAGGATATATAATGAATAATTCTGTTATGTAAATAAAACCTACTTAATTTCGCTTCTTAGCTATTAATCTAAGCCTTTAATTAAAGATAACGTTCTCCGATTAAAGGAAAAGTCCGGAAATCTCTTTGACGAACAATTACTAAATTATTTTTCGCCCTATTATTACCTGCGAATCAAAAACCTATTTCAGATACTAATTATATTTCCAGGTAGTTATGTAATAGGTTTATTACATTTTGATAGGTTCTTAATTAATAGCCGACGAATAGTTTAAGGCTCGGTTAGATATAGTCTTTCTTCAACCTAATAAAGACGATATTATAAAACGGCATTCAAAAGATAAACGATATACCCGATCGCCGTTACTGGCCTATAAAGGATCGGTAACTAGATTAAAATAACATAGCCTTTATTAATACTCGGTTTTAATGAAAACCTTTTTCTTTTCAGCAACAACTTTCTCCGGCCTCTAAGGAAACTATTAAGATCTAGAAAAACGAACCGAAAGAGGGAAAAAAAGAAAACCGACAGCCAGAAAAGCAAGAAAAAAGAACTTAAGATTAACGACAAACTGCGTATCTTGATAATTAAACTCTAAACAGTAAAAATGGAAATGCTAAATTCGCTTGACAATAAAGGACTTCGATATTGCTTTTATTCAGCGCGAGTTAATTCCGCGAAAATATTATTCTATGCTTTGCTTATTATAAGATACCTAAGATTAAAAGCTATAAGCTAACTTCCCTTAAACCTAACGACGGTACCACAAATATGGAAGGATTTTTAGTTCAGGCCAAACTTCACCTTAAGTTTTACAAAAGCTTTGTAATGGAAAATTATTTAAAAATAATGGCCGGCTTCTAACTATTCGCAAAAGAATTTTTCTTTTTTTAGTAAATTAAGCCAATTATAAAGGATTACCTCGAAAATTCCCTTAACAAATCCTCCGACCTTACTAATTACATTTTCGGTAACTAGGAATATTTGAAAGAAATAAATACGAACTTTGTTTAAAAGTCTAAAAAAGTAACAGGGTGCCATTAAAAAACTTGCACCTTTTCCAGCAGACGAAATTAACGGCTAAACAGATAATTAAATTTAATCGCATTATACTAACCTCCTACTTACCGAAAAATACTTTGTTTTACTCTTATTACAATAGGTTAAAGTTACAAGTTAAGAACAAAATATATAAGGTATTAAAAGTAGGGCCTTTCTAAAACTACATTAAGAAAGCCATTATTGCTGACAGACGTACCTTTAACAGGTACCTAGAAAAAAAAAGATCTAACAGGAAAAAGGACGATCGAAGCTTTAGCAGCAAACCTTGAAGAAGCAAAAATAAGGACAAGACCTAAAAAAAAGCAAATACCATTTTAAGAGAACTTAAAAAGAACAAGTCGAATATTAAATACTTCAATTATAACGAAAAAAGCTACTACAAAAACGAATATCGTTCTGTAGCCCAGAAAAACTTCAAAAAGGAAAGGATTCTTTAAAAAAAGATCCGAAACAGCAAATACGACCGTAAAAAGGTTAACGGAAAACAGCTGCTTAATTAGATGTAAATATACATCTACAAATTTAACAAGTATAAAAACTTCTTAAAATACAAAATACGTTTATTAATAATAAAAAATGATTGATAGTTGTATAAAATATACGAAAATACTTATACTTCCACTTTTGCTAGAAAAGCCTTCCGAACCTTTATTATTATAACTAGGCGATTCGGCCAAAGATTAATACAATATAACGCAATAAATGCTTTGGTTAACGGAAAGCTAAATAAAGAAATCTACATAAAAATACTACCAAGATACCGGAAACGGGGAACCATCTTATACCTCCTTAAAGCCTTATACGGGCTAAGAAAATTTTCCTTACTTTGGCAAAAGAAACTATCAAAAACATTTACTTAGCTAAATTTTACCCTTCCTCCTTACGAACCGTACAGCTTCGCGTAAAACAGCATTTTCGTATTTTTTTATGTCGATAATATCGTTACCGCTTACCAAAAAAAGAATTAAAAATATTTTGCTGCCAGCTCCGTAAGTAGCTAACTCAAAATAAGGTAGCAAGTTATTAAAAAACGAGCTCTAGTAGTTTCTACAAATGAAATTTATCCGAAACTGATCGAAACGTCGAATATAACTATTACAGTAGTTATATATTGACAAGTTAACCAAATCAATAAAAGAAATAATAAATCTCGGACAAACTACTACTTTCATAAAAAATAAAAAGCTGCTTCCTAATTAAAAGGTCGCAACCGATTACTTTATCAAAGTATACTAGAAAAAAATCGGCTTAATACTATACGCCGCAGTAATTACTCGTTTCCATATAACTTTTACAACTTTTAAATTGGCAAGATTCAACATAATTCTAAATCTGGAATACCATACAGAAACAAACTAACTGTAACGGCTATGGGCTTAACCAATTATTAAACCTAGTCGTACGGTTTATGTCGGCAGTGGTATCGTAGGAATCTGAGCAATGAAACGATAGTTACGTTTGGTAATAGCAGATGTAAATGTGGGTAACTAATTGTTATTGCAAGCTGGTGCTATTTTAAACTATAGGAATAATAAACGTATATATCCTAAACGGGATCCCGTTGAATTCGAAAATCCATTCGATTTATTTGCTGTAGTCCTTATAGATCTGAAAATCCCTTCGGATCCATACTATATCGATCTGTATAAATCCGTAGATCTATTCGGATCCATGTTGCGTAATTTAAAGTTTTACATCGAAGGTAACCCGTATAACCTCCGATTGTCTGCTAATAAGCCAAGCTTATTTGGTTATAATACGATTTCCCCCCTTTTAAAATCTTTGCTTTCAAAGATTAATTTGTTTATCGCATTTGTTTAATAAGTAACTTCCCCTTTTTATATTATTGTTTTCTGGGTGGTTTTTTTTCGTCGTTATGTCTAACCGTATCGAAAAGCAAACATCTTACAAACGTCCTCATTAAAAGGAAGAACGCGAAAATTTAGCTGCTTATATTCGAAATCATGATTTCGAAGTTATGCCGTATTCTGCGTATTTTAAACATAAGAGAGAATGCGTTATGACGAAAAGCGTAGTTCGTTGTAAAAACTGCGTTTTGAAGAAAAGAAGTTGCGATAGGTCGGGTATCCATTTTAATTCCTTGCGCAATATTACTAAAGCAACGGAACGTTTAAAACGCGAAAATCTTAGCCGAGGAGCGGTTGTTTTAATCGCAAAAAGAAATAAATAAAGCGATCGCTCGTTTCCAGCAATTACGCTAGCAGCAAAAATTTCTTCGGTCTAAAGGTGTTAAAATGGTAAATCGTAGGCTTTAATCTTTGGACGAACTAAAGGAACAAAAAAGGTTGGAACGCGAAACGGCTTTGCAGGTCGCATAAGTCACGCGAACTACAGATATTTCGGAATGGCCTAAGGTTGAAAATACTAACTGGCCGTTATTAGGCTACATAAACTGGAATACCTTTAATCCTGGCGCTTCCGGCGTTGCTGGTGAAAGTTTTTCAGGAAACGCTAGGCATTTGTAAGGTTCTTTGCGGGTTTCCAGGTATTTTCGGAATCTGTGTAATTTTTCTACTTAATTAGGTACTGGGTAAGTCCCTTTTTTTTTGGTATATATCTAGTATTTTTCTCCTTTATAAATGAATATATCCTTTATAATTTCTTTATCCTTATTCTAGTTTGTATTAACTTTGATCGTATCGGTTGCTGATTCTAATAAGGAAATATAAAAAACTGGATAAAGCTTAACTTTCGGCGGTAGCTCTAATTTATAGTTATTTTCTAAAACTTTCTTAACGATTTTGTATGGGCCGATATATTTAAAATCGAACTTTTTGTTTGGCCTTTTGGCTTGGATGTTTTTAATTGTTATGGCTGCACCAATGCCACTCCGCCACCAGGGCAAAAGATCGGTGGAATGATCGCAATTGTGGCAATCATTCTGGTGCGTACAGCTGTATAAGAGCTACCTCGCGCTACGGGTGACCAGGCCGTAACATTAATGGTTAGGGAAATCATTTCTCCTTTCGAAAAGGTTAGTTCTTTTAACCTTTTTTTGGTTATAGTATTTGTTTATTTACTTGCGTACGAAATTAAGCTCTAATTTTACTTTTGCGTATAGCTATTTCCGCTATTCTGAAATAAGAATTGCTTTAACGTTAGTTGGTTTATCTTTATATGAATCTCGGTAAATCTTAGGTATAAAACCAGAATTGGCAGTTGCTGGCGTTATTTTGGTGCTTTCGTAGTAGCCAGTATTATAGGTTAGCTGTGTAACTGGTAACTTTTCGATCTAATTATTTTGTTCGTAGTTAATATAGCATCGTAGATACGTTTTTAGAGTTTGGTTGGTTTTTTTTATTTGTCCGTTTGTTTACGGTTTAAATGCGTTAAATAATTTGTGATTTAGTCCAAGTTAAATTATTAAACCTTGCCAAATTTTAAAGTAAAGGTAATGCCTTTTTCTGAAATAATTTCCGTTGGAAATCCGTAGGTATTTAAAATATATTTAAGGAAAACGTATGCGAATTATTTTCTATTAATATTTTTATTATAAGTAAAAAATATAAGAATTTCGTAAATCGATTAAGGATTACGAAAATGCGGTCGTAATATACATTTGTAGTTAGATTTTTTAATAAAGAAAGTTTAGTAATAACGTTAAATATAATTAAATTTTATAGTCGTTCGGTTATTAGTAAAGGTTATAATTTTCAGTAAGGCTTATAACGTCGTACCTTTACTTCAACGCAAATATCGTATTGTCGTATAATCTTTTGTACTATATTTCTACCCTAAGAAAGTAATATATCCGTTATAAATGTTTTAAAGTTTTGTAAACCTTTAGGTATTTATATATCGGATGTTTGTATATATTTCGTATTAAGTCCTTTTGTAGGTTTTCGGGTACTTATATTTTATCTATTTGGTGCTTTATTAGTTAATCGGTATTATATTGCTGGATGCGTTAATATATATTAGCTGGTATCGCTCGTATCGCAATAATTCATCGTTATTTTAGGTATCTTTCGGATGTAATATCGAAGCTTGTCTATTATACCTTAACTTTAGGTTCTTTTAAATTCGGTCGTTTATTAAGTGCGTTTGTTTTGCCATTTTGGATCTTTTTCGATAGATAATAATGTAATCGAATTTAAAAAGGCTTTTTGCGTAACGTAATTATTTTCCGATAAATCTTTCTATTGTAAAGAAATAAGTAATATTTTTATGATCTATATATATCTTAATTTAGTGCATGTTATTTTTTAAAATAATGTTTAAACTTTTTAAAGGCGTTAACGATAGTTAGGAATTTTTTGTCGTAAATGGGGTAATATATTTCTACTTTATATAACTTGTAGGAATAAAATATAATAAGGTAAAGTTTTCCTTAATCGTTACGATATCCGATTTTAGCTTTTAAGGCGTAATCCGAAGTATAGGTTTGTAACTTAACTAGTCGCTTTGGGTTGTATATAATCAGTATTAGTTTACTTGTAAGGGCGTTTTTAATTTGCTAGAAAGTTATTTCCTTTTTTAAAATTTATTTAAATAATTTATCTTTTTTAGTAAGTTTCGCTAATAGCATAGTTATCTTGCTAAATTGCGTGTAAATCGTCGGTAATAATTACCGAATCTAAGGAATGTTTGTATATTTTTAACATTAATAGGTTATGCTTAATCCTTAACTGTTAATAACTTTTTTAAGTGTATGCGAATATTTTCTAGCGTAATAATATATCTTAGAAATTCGACTTTTTGGTTCTAGAAATACTTCTTTTCGGTATTAACTAAAAGTTTAGCATTTTATAACGCTTGTAAGACCTAAGAAACATATTTTTCGTACCATTTTTCCGTTTCCGAGTAGATAAGAATGTCGTCGAGGTAATAAATTATAAAAATATCCCAGTATTTGCTTAGCACATGGTTTATTATTCGTTAGAAAATCGTTGGTGCGTTAATTAATTTTATAAAAGTAATTAGATATTCGTATAAGCTATATTTTGTTTTGAAAGTTGTTTTCCGTTCGTGTTCCTTTTTAATCCGAATTATATTATAGCTATTTCGAAAATTAATAGTTATAAACTATTTTGCTCCGTGCAAGTGATCTTTTATTTTAGTAATTAGTAGTAACAGCGTTTTGTCTTCGGCGGTAATATCGTTAAATTATCTATAATCCACTATTAATCGAAGTTTTCCCCCTTTTTTCGATACGAAAAATATAAAGTATCCGGCTGGTAATTTGGAACGTCGAATTTATCCTTTTCGAAGCTTATCTTCGAGGTAATCGCGTAACGTATGCAACTTTGCGTAATTCAGGTTGTAAATTAGATAAAACGCGGTACTTTTACTATTTTTAAAAGTTATTTTAGAATTTTATTCGTTATATTTTGGTAATTTAGTATTAAGTTCCTTACCAAATAACTTATCGTACTTGTAGTACTATAAAGGTACTTTAATTATTTATTTTAGTAGCTTTTCGGGCGGTCGTTTCAAATTGTTATTTATTTGCCTGAAGTTTGCTTTAAGGTTAGCGATGATACATCGTATTTTTCGGTTATGCCTTTTGTATTGGATATGCCGTATTACTTTTAGTAGTAAGATTTCTGCCGTTTGTTTATACTTGCATTCGTTTACTTTATTGCTCGAATATTAAGACTTTTCGTTATCTAGCTTATCGTTGAAAAAATTAATTATAATCTATTTTGCACGTTTTCTAGTTAATGGCCGGGTTATATTATTTTAACTATAGCAAACCTAAAATCAAATCGAAATCTTTTATAGCAATAACGTCGAAAGTGATAGTTTTCTTTTCCTTTAAATAAGGTTTTAAGGTAATTAATCTCGTATCGGGCCTATCCGTTATTGTAATTAAATATTTAACTTTCGGCGTTTTCGATTTCATAAAGGTACTTCTTATTCTTTCATGGTAGCTATATTTCGTTAATTATTTTTAGGGCGATATAGTTGCCTTTTATTACGCTGCAATCCATAAATACGCTATATTATTTGTTTTTGATTTGTATTTCGACCGTAATAAGTTTTTTTTCGTATTATTCGTATCGCATTTCAAGCCGTTTTAAGGTATTACTGTCCACCTTTATTTCTACCAGCTTAGGGCTATATTATAACTAGCTTGGATCTTATGAGTTGTTTTCGAATTCCTAAATTCTTTTTTTAAGTTTTTTATTTTTATCTTAGATTTATTTTAACTGTTGTTCTTGTCGGCGCAGCGTTACTATTAAGTATTCTATTTAGTTTTGGAACTTTTTTTAATAATGTAGTTTAGTTTTAAGGTTTTTCAGCTTTCGCTTAAAAAGGAACAAATTTCTTTTTATATAATTAATTGTTTTTTGGGGTTTTCTGTAAAGGTTAATTACGTCCGTAAATCGGTAATCATTTTTTTGTAATGTTTTTTTTACTATTTTTTAGATTAGCCTTTCCTGCGTTTAGTAATCGCATTATTCGTTATAGTATTAAAGTTTATATGCAAAGCAATATTTATTTTCTGGCCAGCTTTTAGTAGCTGCCAATTCGTCGATTTCTTCCATCGTTATTATTGCGCGTATATAGCGGTACCAATTTTGGTTTTTAGGATTGTTATTAGTTTGATTCTTAAAATCGAAACCTTGTCGCTATATACGCGTAATTCGTTACGCGATATATTTTTTCTTGTCCTTGTATACCTTGTACTGCGGTCGTCGACAGCTGACCGCATGGAGTTTTCCGTGCCGATCGGGTTTTTCTGGATATAGGTTTTCGTTTTATCTTCGGTATTTTTTTAGCTATGCGTTAAGTACTGACTAATTATTTTTCTGCTGCCGTTTCTGCTGTACGCGGATAATAGTTTATCGACGTTCAGCTTTTTCTATCTTTCGTACTCCTGTAGTTATTAGGTGATAATAGATCTAATAGTTTTACCTTTTTTGGCCTTTTTAACCTTTGCTTAGGCTAATTTTTTTCCCTTCTTTTATTCCTTATAGTACTTTTGGTAAAGGGTTATCGTTATTTATAGCGCGGATTATGTTAATAGTTTTTTTATCTCTAGTTATTTTTTATGCTAATTTTTAAAAATTGAAATCTAATATACCTTCTTTAGGCTTTTATATTTTCGCGCAATATATCCGGGCTTACCGCAATTATAGTAGGTAAAGGATTTCTTATTTTTCGACTAGATGGCCCATAATTTTATAAATTCTAATTAAATTTTATAGGAGGTGGAAGGTGTAAAACGCTTTCGACTTTGGTTAGTTTCTTGGAATTTAAACCGTAAAACGAATTGTTTACGTCGTTTTTACCGTCGTTCAAACCATCGATTGTCGATTTTTATAACTTTAGCGATATATTTATCGAATACGCTAGGTCGTTCGATTTTGATAATTTCGTTCTTAATATCGTCCCTTAATTCTTTATAAAAAACGTCGATTAGGGTATCGTTTTCGTCGTCGGCCCCTCCTACCTTAAACATAAAATTCCTGAATTTGATGGCATATTTAAAAGTCGATCTTTTTTGTTTAAACTGTAAAAGGTCCTATATAGCCTTTCGTTTTACGTCCGGATTATCAAAGTTATCCTTAAGCTTTTGTGCGAAATTAACGTAGCTTTCGAAAATCTTTTTAATAACCGTTTCCTAATCGTTTTCCGCATTCTCCAGGTAATTACGTAACGTAGGTTTAAACCAATTTAAAGCATTCCCTTTAAAAAATCCTGCCATAATAAGGATTCTATCGGCGTCGCCTTCGATCCTTTCCAACTGTAAATATACTTTAGCTTAGGTTAAAAAGCTTTAAACGCTTCTTGTACTATTATAAGCTTCGGGTTTCTTAATCGTAAATATTGGAATAACCGCTGCTAATACGGGGTCGACTAAAGCGGCGGTAACCTAAGCAGTAAAATACTAAACATGGACCTCAAACTGCTGAACGCGTTTTTGCAACTGCTAAGCTAAGGTAAAAACGGTGGCTTCGGCGCTGGTCGACATTTTAATAATGTTAAATATTACTTAAAGTTTAACGGTACTACTGAAAAAAAGCTTATAACGTATAACGGCTTTAAGCTTAACCAATTATTAAATTTAATCATAGGGTTTATATTAAGAGTAATATCGTAAGAATTTGAATAATAAAGCGATAATTACGTTTTGTAATAACAAATGTAAATCTGGATAACTAATTATTATTATAAGCTAGTACTATCTTAAATTATAGGAATAATAAACGTATATATCCTAGACGGAATCCCTTTTCATCCAAGAATTTATTCGGATCTATTTGCTATAATCTCTATAAATCCGAAAATCCCTTCGGATCTATACTACACTAATCCGTATGGATCCGTAGATCCATTCGGATCCATGTCACGTAATCTAAAGTTTTGCATCGGAGGCAACTCGCACAACCTCCGACTGTTTGCCAATAGGCCAAGCTTGTTTGGTCATAACACTAACTTATTCGATACTTCCTCGAAACGCAATATTACTCCTTAAAGTACGGCGAAACAGAGACCTTCGAAATAATTAACAACGCCTCCTTTGCTGACCATTCAATCGACCGAAAAAGCTCCCAAAGCTATGCAATGCGTCTATTCGGCGGCACTATCGTATAACGGCTATGGGCTTAACCAACTATTAAACCTAAGTCGTACGGTTTATGTTGGCAGTGGTATCGTAGAAATCTAAGCAATAAAGCGATAGTTACGTCTAGTAATAGCAGATATAAATTTGGGTAACCAAGTTGTATTATAAGCTGGTGTTATTTAAGCTATAGGAAATAATAAACGTGTATATATTAATCTTAACTTAAGGTATTTAAACAGCTTAAACTCTTAAGCCCATTAAGCTCTGTAAGCCGGCCCTTACTGGCTTAAAAGGCTTAAAGTGCTAAGCGTTTTAAAAACTTTAAGCTAGTTACGTAACTTAGAATTTATATCGAAATATTTCTCATATTCTCCGACCGTCTTTTTTATAGCAAAATCTTGTAGTTATGATACGATCTTTCTTTCTTTAGGATCTTTGCTTTTAAAAGTTAATTTGTTTATCGCATTTATTTAGTAAGTAACTTTCCCTTTTACATATCATTTTCTAATCTTTAACCGCCATATCAGGTCGTATAAAAAAACAAAAATTTAGCCAACGTAATAATGCTTTAATTCTGTTAAAACGAATCGACATTCTTAGTTTTGGTATATTTTTTAATATATCCTGCTTTCGTTGTAAATTTAAACGGAAAGTTTATAAGACATATCCTATATTGTCTGTAAGGACCCTGCCGAACCAGCCAGCGGGCATAAGGTTCACCAGGGTCGAAGCTTATCGGCAACTACGCATGTGAGCCTCCCAAGCCGACATCAGTCGAGAAATTGCGTG